>CM045459.1:23203212-23343212 GCA_024666655.1 Dascyllus trimaculatus | reverse complement strand
CTCGACTGCTAATGAGCCATGGATAGCATAAACAGCAGGAGTTTTTTTTTCTTCTTCTTTTTTATTGCCGGGCACACTTTTCTAAATCAAGTGCTAGTGATAGAAAGACCTGTCAATTTTTGTTACCCCCATCCAGAACCTTCACTCTCGCCACCCTCCCTTTTTCTTTCTCTCACAACCTCAAAAACATCGTATTCTTACCCTCAAAATATATATCTAATATATTCTCTATATATTTTGTACTGAATTGTAGTTATAATGTACCATGCAATCTTTCAAGGACATTTAAAAGTCTCTTCTAAAGAACACAAATGTTGTGAAACTATTTACAGCAAATAACATTTCACCTGCATAGCTCTATTACTAAATATATTGTCAAAACATTTGTGATTTTTGCTGCCCATCTACACCTACTAGGCCTTTGCCCAGTCACACAATCATTCTCAGTTTTGGCACCTTTCTCTCAGACTGAATTGCTAGGTTTTGAAAATATTGCCTCATACATTCAAGACTAAGGACCGTGTGTTTTTTCTTTCTTTTTTTTTTGTTTTCCTGTGTGATATCAGTTTTGTGCAACAAGACAAAATACAAGTATGTGCCAAGTTTAGGCACCCTAATGGAAGTTAAGGGTCCGACGTGAAAGAGAGGGTGTGTTATGGAGCAACAAAGACAGTATGCCTTTATGCCAAAACGGAAAACGGCCGTCTGTATTAAAGGGCAGCACGCCTTTAACGACCAACTGCCGTCAACTTCGTTTGGCAAGGGTGCATAACAACTGTGATCACTCAGACTGCGAAAACATGCTACTGTATAATAGCTTCCTTTGGCAAAGTCCTAAGAACATCATGCAAGCCACAAAAATAGACTTCAAGAATAAAAGAGAGACTATCTGACTTACGCAGCTATGCAGCATAATGATTTGAATTTAATGAAGACACTGGTGTGTGAGTGTAGAGGGGGGGTGTGCCGACTAAATGTAGTGCACGCCAACGTAATGTGAGATAGCTGAGGTGGTTAATACTGTGCTTTAGTACATCCTTTAAGGGGTTCACGTCTTCCTAAAAAGGTTGTGCAAGTGGCAGGTTTTGATTTCGACAAAAAGGCTGACTGGATACAAACACAACAGCAACTTTGCGATGCCTTCTCTCCACCTCTTCGCTCTCTTATCACTTGCATCCCCTCCCCTCCGGAAACATTATTTTTCTGGCCAGTTTTGTCTCTCACTTAGCTTACTTGTTTTAAATTATTCACTATTGCCTTTTTGCCCCTAAATGTTTCTTTGCCTTTTTGTGCAAAGAGGAAGTAGACCAGGCTCTTAGGCAGTTTAGAAATCAACATGCAGTAGGCCAAGTTCTAGAGAGGATTACTGTAAGAGTCCCTGAGAAGGTTGGGTGTACGTTTTTTTTCTTTTTTTAGTTTTTGATTATTTTTTTTTTACACATTTCTCTACTACAAATCGACTTCTAGCACGGTGGTACCCATTAGACTAGAGCATGCAGGTCATGACATGCATTACGTCTGAGGTGATTGGTGAACAGCATTCAAAATACTTCAGAATGTCGAGGCTTCACCACCCAAAGATAGAAAAACACACTGTAAAGTGATTATCTCTTACTTGCAGCACAACTGCTTACGCACAATACAGAGTGAGAATCATGGGAAATTACAATTAAATCTAAAAAGGTTTTGTTTTTACAGATCCTCCGTGGAGATTAAAAACTCAGAGATAAAATGTTAGCGAGACCAAGCTAGCATCTTTAAGGTATAAGAGGGAAAAATTGCAACACTAAAAGATGATCATCATCATAATAGCGGAGAGAGTAAGTGGTGGTTTCACTCTTCCATGGCCTGTCATAAAGCCACAGTATAGATAAACATTTGTTTTCATGTTTGACACCGGGCTGTGCTTTTGGGGCTGGGAAAGGGGCTCATAGATATTCATCTCCATCAATAATTTCTACATAATCTGAGGAACAGCAACCAGCTTCTGGTTAGTTAGCGTTACAAAACTAGCTGAGAAATATTGAGCAGCAGAGAGGTACAATGACTTTGTGCCTTCAGCCATCTTCGCGAAACACAAACACCAGTCCCACATTCTAGTTTCTTCTTGTGTCACTCTTACAAAAAAAGAAAGAAAAACATCTAAGAGGGCCTGTTAGCTAATAATAATAGCCAACTTTCTCAGATAAGGCCCGTTTTGATCATCCACCCTATCAAACATAGGTGAAGAAGCCATTTAAGTACCTTTGTTTTACATAAGTCATCTTCCAGCAGATTAATGGGGTAGTTTAATGGGTTGGTATTGGATTGTCCTATCCATAGAGAGTGAGCAAGTACTGTGTGATCCTGTCCATTTTTGTAACAAGGCCACCACCAGACAGTTTGGTCCAGTATCATGACCCCTGCTGCTGCTTCTCTAGTGTCCCAACTTTTGCTTCCACGCCTCCATTTTTACACACTGGGACACTCATGCCGCCCTGTGAGTTCTTGCAGCGGCAGCCGGGCCTGCTAACATTGTCATAACACTTCTGTCCCAGTTTAGCCAGACCCGTAGCTGGCAGGTAGCAGACCAGGCAAGGCAGGACAAAAGAAAGGGCAGCCATGAAGGACCAGCGAGCGCAGCAGTTGGCCTGCGAGCATGAGCAGGGCTTGTCAGCACAGGAGCCCTCGTCGTCCTCGTCCTCGGTGCAGTGGTAGAAGATCCCTTTGACCAGGCACATGCAGGTGGCTGTATCCACCAGGCTCTGAGCAGAGCACAGGCACTCCTGGTTGCAGACCCAGCAAGAGGGTAGGGTTCGGGGGAGCGTACACTCTGTGCACCGGCACTTCCCGCAGTGCTCGCAGAGAAGGAGGTGCTTCTTCTCAGCCGGGGAGGAAGGGATCAGCGCCAACCCCTGCTGACCCCCAGTGGGGCACACGCCTCCTACCGGCATCTTTGCAGACTTGAGGTCCAGCGATTTAGAGGAGGAGGAGCAAGAGGAAGCAGAGGAAGAGGAGGTGAGGACCTTAGATTCAGAGGAAGTGAAGCAGCCTGTAGTTCGGGTAGTGATTGTGTTGACGGGGCCCTGATGGGGAAGCAAGTTTGGGTGGTGGTCCACCGTTGGGGTGGGCGCAGCGTGATCCAGCAGCCTCTGATCGGACGAAGTGCTGCTGCTGCTGCTGATAGAGCTGGGTCTTCCACTGAAGGAAATCCAAGGGTGGGTGGTGGAGTCCTGGTGGGGGTGTGGCTCGCACCTGCCCTGCTGGTGGGGCTGGTGTTGATGATTGTGATGATGGTTGTGGTTTGCCCCAAGGAAGGCCTCCTGATTCTGACCAAGCCAGGTGATTCTTCGGTTTACAGACTTCTGGCTTGGGGGCTGCTGGGAGACAACAGCAGGGCTGTCGATGTAGTCGTTCTCCACGTGCGATGACTTTATCTGGTCAATGGGGTAAATGGTGAGAGGGTGCTGAAGACGGCCGTAGGGCACTCGACTGTCCAGCAGGGGCTGGGATATGAGGGAGGAGGACACTCCGGGGATGTGGTGGGGAACCCTGGACTCCATGTGTAGGCTGGTGCCTTGCACGTCTTCACTCTAAAGCAGCATTTAGCAAAACTGAAAAGACAGATACAAAAGAGACAGTTATGGTTGACTGCATCAGCTGTGGGGCTCTGGCTATTTCACCCTCTTTTTCTTTCTGCAAGTCCAGTCTTAAGCCACAAGGAAAGCAAAGTAAATTACAAAAAAGGGCATGGGTGTGTATTTTACACAAAATTTATAAAACACAAAACCCTACAGATGTGACAGCAGTCTCAGCTATAAAGATGAGATCATAAATCCAAGAACATTCCCCTCCTTAACTTAACCACAGTAGACTTATTCAAGATCAGAACTTTTAATGTATCCACATATATTCAACTTTGTATTTAATCACGTGTGATTAAACTAAAACTACTCTCCCCACATGACTGAGACTTTTCTATAGAACTGTAATAAAATCTTACAATGACTATGAGACAACAACAGATCACTAAATTTGAAATCACCTCAGACAGCACCTAAAACATGTTACGCATAATTTACTACAGTCAAGACATTTTTTAAATCTTGAAAACCAAAGTTTCTCAACAGAAATCTTTTATTCCAGGAAGGATCTTTGCAATTGTCTGAGCGTTCAGTTTCCAAACGATGGTGATTTTTGGACCGAATACCAGCAGGGTATTCAGTCTAAACCTCCTCTATTCTAACTTTGACACTAGAACAATAGAAGTTGGGCTCTCACTGCCTCCCCTCCAAAGAGCAGGGAGCACCAGAGAGCAGGGCTTGCATGCAAAAGACTCAAAGATGCAAAACAAGGCAGTGCAAAGAGATGAGAAGGTTTGCCAGAAAAGGGGACTTCAACAGTCACAAAATGACTACAAGAGGCATAGAATCACTTAGTAGCAAGACAACTATTATTTTACCGAAAGTAATATAATGTAACCTATAACAATATGCTTTTACAGTTTCTCACTATTTAGTCAGTGTGTATAAACGCAGATTTGAATGTTGGAATTTGTCAACGGAGCTGATTTTATGAACTACAGTTTTTTGTGAATGAGAGCTGCTGGCTGCAGCTCCGTGTTGCATAAATCAATGCGCTCCAGTCATGTTGAGTCTGAATGAAATCGGTTTCATCCATTTCATCAATGAATGCAGGACAGACTACACGTCTAACTTACTCTACAGGGAAAACGACAAAAGCGCAGCTCCAAAGACATTTCCACCGACCCACGTCTATATGTTTAATTTCCTATATAGCAAAATAAAACCCCACTTTATTCAGAGCCTAAAATAAATTAGATTTCTGCTCTGTCATAACTTAGGCAGCCAGAATTATCCAACAACCTAAGATTGTCGTGTTGCGCGTTATTACGCACATTAACCTGCTGACTGATGATCTATTTTCTTCGAAAATGTGTCAGTAGTCGCTTTGCTTGACCGTCAGTTCGTGTCGGTCTCTTTTCCCCCCTTCTGATTTGCAAAAGCCTGGTTGAGAAACCTGTTGCGACATTGCTGGCACCGACACAAGCGCTTGTGATCGTCAAATCTAGACCATTATGAGCTCCAAGCCGGAACTATGCGTGTGCAAGTGCGTGCGTGCGCGTGTATGTGTGTGTGTGTGTGTGTGCGTCCCTCCCTTCAATATGTGAATGGACTGAGTCATAAAAACCGGAGGCGGCCGCTCGGCATACTCAAATAGCATGTTTATATAGGCATTGTAACCACGTATTCAACACCTCACCCGCGATATCTGTAAAAAAATAATAATAAACGCACAGGCTTTTTAAAAGAAAACTAGAACACTGTGTGCCACCAGACAGACAGCTGGGGTTCGGTTTTATTCGGAGGCAGTTTGGTGCGTAGTTTGATGCGTAAAGGTGGACGCGATCGTTCGTGGCGATGATAAAACAGCTGATAAAAGAATAAAAAAGTGCTGTTTTTTTTTTACAGGCAGCAGCTGAATGGTAAAAACACCTGACATAACCGACGTGATGTGCCAACCAGGCGGTCGCTGCAGAAGGACACACGCAACCGAACCGCCCGAGATAAAAACCTACAGGCTTCAGAGTGGACGGAGATTCAGACAGAGATTGAAATGTGACAGGCTCGTTTGGAGAAAAAAAAGCAGAAGCCACAAATAGCTACGCAGTAGACGCGTATCCAAAAAAGAAGCGAAAAACATGACATAATCCCCCCTCTCTGTGCCTTAACCTTGGTTTTGCTCGCGAAAACCGGTGGTTAAATATTGACTTCAAGCGCAAACACGGCTCGGTGGAACAGCTTGTTGCAAAAATAAAGAGTTTGCAAGCGCGTTTTCGTGCCTGCGATCCAGCGGACTGAGGGGGGATCAGTCATGTGTCGGTTAGTGGAGGGACTTACAGCAACACGTTCACTAGTTACCAACATTTAACCAGGAGGACACAACCAGAGGTGAGGACTTACTGTGGTTTCAGGATACAATTCTCATCTCTCCGTTGCGCACGACGTTTGCGCGCAGGCTATAGTCCAGTCCGAGAGAGAGTAGCTCCACAAATGTTCAGTAAAGATAAGTCCAAATGGGGGGGATAATCTGAACAAGGTATAGGCGAAAAAAGGCGAGCGGCTCTCCAGCACTTTATTCTCCACTCGCTGGTGCATAAAAGGCGACTGCGGTTGTGGACGCAGAGCTTTGGATATGATGTTGCAACCACCGAGGGGGAGGGAAGTGAGTTTTTATGAATGGGAGGGTAGAGGATAGGAAAGGGACGGCACTGCGCAGATGCCTCAGCTTTTTTTTTCTCCTCCTCCTTTTTTTTGTGAATGGGAGGGCAGAGCGACTCGGGAGGGCTGAAATGCGGAGGTTACATTTTTATGAATGGGGAGGACTCCGAATAGCATTGCGCAGGCGCGATGCCTAGATTTTTATGAATGGGAAGAAATGGCGAATGAGGCGTGTGTGTATGAGGGAGCAGGAGGAGGAGGAGGAGGGTTGGTAAGGCGGTGGGGGCTTTTTTTTTTTGGTCACAAGGGCAATGTCAGGCCTGATTTACATAAAGAGTTTGCTCTGATGACACCCTGGCTTTATTTTAACGCTGCTGATTTATTGATAACGCCAAGACTGCGCTGCTCCAGCGCTGAAGGAGACGTGATTGTGGGGGTATTGTGTAACAGGGGAGAGGGAGAGCTAAATCTGCAATGAATTTATTTATTTAATTGCTGGCAAAATCTGATGTCTGATGTTGATTCTGGTGAATGGTGCCAAATGGTGCAGCCATGTGCATATATATATATATTTTAGAAAGCAGCAGAGAAAGGCACGAATCTAAAAGAATAGTCGAGTTATTATTTTTTTTAATAGTGAAAAATTGTGTGTTCTCGACGAAGACATCAAGATGCCAGAGGTCACATGCCTCAGCTGGATTAGCCTAAACAACAGCCGCTCCCCCTCGTGTTCCTGTTCTATCTAAAGCCATTTATTGCACGAACAAGGACGTGCCCTTCCTTCCTCTGCAACAATGTGAGGTATGACTACAGCGTCTATGGTAAAAACAGAGGAGATGAGGAGCAGCAGGAGGAGGGGGAGGAGGAGGAGGAGGAGGAGGGTGGTGCTGCTAGTGTTGGGGGGTTATAACGCCTACTCGAAAACGCAAACCAGCATGAGGGCAGGCAGGATTCACAAAAGGACAGGATGTTGTTGATTTGTACCGAAACCACACGGAGGAAATGAGTGTGAATTTCCTTTCTCTCTGACATCCCAGTGTGTGTGTGTGTGTGTGTGTGTGTGTGTGTGTCTGTGCCACTACCCTGCCCCCCCTTCACCTCCCTCGCTGCCTCAGCTTGGGGCTTTTAACCAGTCAAAGGTTAACAGTTGCCCCATTATCCGTTTGCACACATCACCATGGCAACCACTACACCTTCAAATTGGGATTATCGTTTTGAGGAACAAGAGAGGGAGGGAAGTTAAGGATTTCATTTTTTGAATTTGTACGTGGATGGACTTTTTTTATGTCAGGAACAAGCCCTTTGAAACATTAACCTGCTGTATACCTCTTAATATTTTCATTTTCAAACAACACTTCCACCTACCTCATGTATATAAAAGTATTAATAACTGTATTTAATTCTATCATTAGAACCTGCACTAAATGAAGTTCACTTTAAACATGCTTTTTTTTTACACAATCATATCTGAGCACCCATTTGCCTTCCCTTAACCCTTGTTTAAATGCACATGCGTGTGTTTTTTAAAGTAAATTCCTTGTATCCGTGCACATATCTTCCCAAGAAAGAAAGCTGACTGTAATGTCACTAAAACATGAATTGAAACATGAAATCAAAAGTGTCAATTGAAAATATATTATTTCACAGCAGCTAAAATACGAACACTGTCAGATTTGCACTGATAAGTCTATTATTTAATTTACATGGCATAATATTGAGTTTAAGGGAATTTTATCACTCTTTATAGTGCTTTACATCTCTGTTGTTTTGCTATATTTTACCATGTGTCTCATATTTATAGGTCTTCTAGGATTTAAAGCTTTATACACACACACACACACACACATATAAACTAAGGATCTACACATATGAAATATGAAAAACCCTTAAATTACAGGCCTATATTTAAATAGGCTCTAATGGGGCTGGTTAGAGTCATTATATTGCATGTCTGTTTTCATTAATCTAATGTAGATTCAAATACATTCTCTCTTGTGATCAAAACTTTAAGCTACAGTGAGTCCAGACTCATTTTTACTTAAATAGCTACTGTACAACATTAGCTTTGTAAAAACAACACAGCGTGGTGCTGACCTGCTAATTAGTATTTATGTGAGTTTGTTTTCTTTTTGCACGGATAACTAAGTAAGCGAACGAAGCTCACAATGTAGAATAGAAGAATGGAAGCTTTCATAATATAGGCCTCTTAACAAATGGCAGCCTCTCTCTCCTTTTCTTCACATTTCTGTCTTCTACTCCCTCTCCGCCTCTGTGTCTGACTTGCTCACACAGATGTGCAGAGATGCACAAAGACACATACTGTAGATACTTGCAGATTTCTGTCCACAGCTGTGTGGCTTGCAGGCATGGCCTACATGAAGTGCTTGTTGAATTGTAGATTTTTCGTCGGTGTGATCATCCAGGCATACATTCACGGAAGGGAAGGCCTAGATTTCTCTCCAGAGTCTTCCCTCCCAGTCCTTCTTCCTGCCACATCTGCTGGCTACTGCTGTGAGTTCTGGATTATAATGGACAGCCCCATCTGCTTCATTGTTTGAAATGTGACAGTATTTTCAAGACTTGCTTCCTCTACATTCTTATTTTGTTTTTACTTCCCGGTTCTGAACTTTCACGTGCACAGACATTTCAGCTATGGCCTTTTTGTTTATCCCATGTCACTGGATGCATCTCACTAATGTATTCGTGTTTGTCTGTCTTATGTTTCCTGACTGTTCTCCAGACACAACAACTTGAGAAAAGCTGCTAATTGCTCAATCTGTGTGTATATCCATGTGTCTGTGTGTGTGAGCAGAGTGCTAGATGACAGTGCTTAAATGCAAATGACAGTGATAGCTCTATAGAGTAGACACACTGCTTACATCAAAAGCTTCCTGTCGCAGGTAAGCCATCATTTACTTTGCTTCCACCTACCTCGACACTTTACAATACGCATCTCTCGCCAATTAACAATTGTGTGGGGGTCTTGCCGTGACACAGCCCCAAGATTTTGAATACCTTCAAAGTGCATTTCACACCATGTCACCATGTCTGTGAGCTCCCAGATTTCTTTCGAGGTATGAAACAAAAGCTGAAGAAGAAAAAAATGATAACAAAAAAACTGATGGTTAAAAGGATTCACAAAAGAAGAGGTGCAATGTTGGTTTATGGTGTTTAATAGACACAGAATCATCAGTTGAACAGAATCAACTGAATAAGCAGGGATAAAGTGGTAGCTGCTCTGATTCCCCAAACATTCACCACAGTAAGTTTGGAGTAAAACAATAATTGCATTTACAATCATCTCCACATGTTTAAAAAGACAGTACAACCCCAAAGAAAACCCCATCTCTCTTTGGAGTCCCGTCTCAGAGTTGGCAAGTTTACTCTGCTTGCTTCCCGTAAATATTTATGTTGTTAAGGAGCACTGCTATTCTACCTTCTAGCTGTGAGTGATGGATCTTTGGTTGCCGACATTCAGAAGGCTGACTGCTCCAACATATTACAACAACTCTGTTTGCTCGTGATGGTACTGTGCCTGGTTGTGGAGGACAATGTTTGTTAGTCAAATTTACAAAAGGGTGTTGATGCAAAGGTGGATTCAAGAGGAATTCCTGTCCCAGATCCTAACGTGCTAAATGTCTGTGATTTTTAAATGCCAATACATGACTTTTGTTATTGCTGTTTTCTTTTCATAACTTCTCTGAAATATGTCAGCTTCATGTCTCATTGTAAGTATTTAACGAATTAAATATACACATTAAAGTAATGGTTTTCAATCAATGCAGTGTTCAACTAAACTCAGCTCAATTTGATAAAAATATATATGTGCTAATGGATAGCTGGTTGGTACCTCCAGCTTCTGCCACTCAAGTTGCAGATGCAAAGTTGGCCAAAGTAACTAAATATTTGTTTGTATGAAAAACACTAATATCCACTTTTAGGCCTACATAATGTACTTCATAGTGTTCATCCAGTCAATAATTGATTCACAAGAAGATATTTGGAAAATGATGGGTAGTGTCCATAGGTTGACTTAAAGGTCCCATATGGTGAAAATCTTTTTTTATTGTGCTTTGTATGTCTAAAAACCTTTAAGGTGTAAAATAACTAGACAACCTCCCAGCTTTACAAGCCAGTCAGAATTTTGTTCAGTTGGTAAGTATGGACTGAGCTTTGATCCATTAGCTTTGATTATATGCCCACAGGTCAGAGCTCTGTGAAAACTGTAATGCAGAGAAACAACCAGAGATGGTGGAAACTTTAAGACCAATTTGAAACCAATAAACAAGGACAGGCTCCCAGTTGCAGTGTTTTAAGGTTGCCTGTTGTGCTTCAGTGCAACCTACACTCAGCCGGTGTTTACGCCTGTTTACTTCTCTCCTGCTCTCTGTGCTCACATGTACTGCACTTTAATACAGCTGAATTAACAATAAATGTGTTCTCATTTGCATATTTTTCTGCAAGCATGAAATAATTCCTCAAACACAGCCCATTAAGACTACATGCTTACCAGTAGTCACTTCATACCTGGTTTAAAACACCGGATGTGGACTTCAGCTCTAAACCTACGATTAGCCAGACATTTCACATGGGTTTCTCCTCCCCTTCTTCTATCCATGTGTTACAGTATTCAAAATCCCCTTCCCTGCAGGAAACAACAACAATCTTCAGGTTAGGAACCTGAAACACTGAAAATTTCAAGTCTTCCAGAGGATTTGAGTTGTGTAGTAAAGCAACCCTGCAATTTTTTTCCCATGAATTATCCATTTTAGTGACAGCCCTTGACTCCTTTTGTGCAAATGTTACATCTAAACCCCAAGCATTTTTTCTAAGGGCACGCTTTTGTCACATCCTTGACTTAGCTATGCCTAATGTGATTGAGATTAATGAAAAAAAAAATACATACAAGCCAAAGGATGTTTTTTTTCCTGTGACAGAATTATATCTAGACCATTCTGTGCTGCAAAATGATCAACTGTACTAGCAACAGACACTAAAACAGTCTGTTTAGAACAGGGCTAAAACCAGTGGTTATACAATCATGTTAAAATGAACTGTTTTTGCAGTATTTTTAACTGGAAAACTGAAATACACATTCAGGGAACATATGAGAATGTCATTGAATTTCTGAAAAAGGCCACTAAATAGGACTTTTAAGTTCTTCTGATGGGGTTGTTGGGGTATGTTTGACAAAGAAAGACTGAAAACTGCTGCAGCAGAGTACATCACCAGCACATGTGTTTTTGTACAGTGTTACTGTCAGGCAGGATTTTTCTTTTAAACAGTAGGGAAGGCTTGGGGCCAAGGGTAACAGAATTACCAAATGTAATGACGTGTTAACCTACAGGAGCACTCAAACTGAGCAAGCTGAGAGCTGCATTGTAGAAAACTCTATAGTTTGCCTACAGTAAGAGGCAGATCTCGTCCATGAGGCCAGGTAGCTAAGCTCCTCAAATATTGACTTCCTTCCTCGTTGCCCGCCTGGTCAGGAGGTGTGTTTGTGTGCTTTGGAGTCAGGAGAGGTGTGTGGTAAGAGAGGTAGGAAGGGGGGAGTGGGGCACATGTATGTGTGGTTGTGTGAGTCTGTGTGTCCACATCCATCAAAATAAAGAGTTTGATGACTTTGGCCTGCCCTCATTGCACCATAATAGGATACATTAGACCTAATTCACTTAGAGCCATTAAAGAGCTCAAAAATTCCTGAAAAGGAAAAACAACATAGAGGCCAAATGAGCTGCACTGAATCTGCTGCCAAAGAAATTTTACAACAGGTTGTTTTGTAACAGAATCCCAACTATTATATTACTTTTAATCAGATATATCTTTGTGGAGTTTGGAAAATCTAATTTCCCTGTTAAATTCTTGTTACTAAACACACCTGTTTTGCTACATTATTTGTGACTAATCGATTAAAAAATACCTTAAATCTCCTTTAAATTGTAGCTATAATGAATTAGAAGTGGATACATCAGACTTGCAGAAACTTTTAGCAACTGCAAAAACCAACTCAGGATTCTTGTCTGGCCAAACAAATCCTCTTGTGCCTGCTTTGACTTTGATTGTATTTCTTGTTCCTTGTCAATTAAAGGTTCGTTTGAAACTTTTTTTTGTCTTAAATGTAATTTAGTCTTACTATTTGTTTATGTTGTTTAATCCATGTCATCGTCCTAATTGAACTTTTACTACTTCCACTCCAAACCCAGACATTTTCCTCTCTCGGTCTGGTCAGCTCTTACGTGACTTTATTCCACATCAGTGCGAAACCTTTGCATGAGCATTTGACATTCTGAAAGTAAAACTCGTGACCAATAATTTGACATGGTTGTGCAGGAGGAAATGGGTTTTGTGGCTCCACTTTTTGAAAAGCCTGGTCTCTAAGCAGCGGTCTGTCCAGGTCAGCAGTGAACTAATGGGATGTTGTTTTTTTTCTGGCAAGTCATCCCAGGAAATATAGCCTCACCTGTTCTGGGCTTGTCATACTTAAGACAACATCAGGCACCACATAACTTTTAGAATAAATGTTTCTCTATAAGGACAAATGCATGATGTTCAGCATAGACTCTCAGAAGTCTCAAAATAACAGCAAACACTACAGCCCTTTATTGAGAAGATTTTGTCTTGGAGACTGGCAGCTGAGAGGACTTTTTTGAGAAGGGGAAAGACAATTGGTAAAACTTGAAAACAGAACCACACACAGGTTTTTGTAAGTTCTGATCTGTTAGTTCATGCTTTAAAATGTGGAAAATACTTGGAGGTGAAAATAATGTGACTCCATCAGCTTGATTTTGCTGGCCAATCTCAAGAAAATGTGAGGATCCCAGGTTAAGAAACCCCCCGACCTCGAGGTCAGGTAGACCATATTTTAAGAGGATGACGCAGACTTGATGTCCACGCTGACAAGCATCTCCCCTGCTGAAATGCTCTCGAGCGAGACCCTGAATCCATGTCAGCTGCAGGAGAGCTGCTCTGTCACTGACCCTGACCTGTGAACTTCCTGGGTTGGGGGAAAAGCGATGAAAGAATTTCTCTGTAGGGATCAATAAAACCATCTCATTAAAACACTGTGATACATTTGTAGTACGGGTTCCCACAGGGAATCATATGCATAGGATTTAGTAGGCCTAGATTAATTGACTATTTGCTCTACGGCTTTATATCCTCACGTTGCACTGTAAAGACCCAGGCCAGCATGTCAAACCAGCAGTGAAGACCCATGGAAAACAGAAATACAAATAACAAGTAATGAAAAGCGGTTTAAAAATTAAATGTAGTACAATTAGTGCAGCAGAAATACAGATAGCATCGTTTGTATTACATGCATTTTCTCTTTGGTTGAAACCTGTCTCCTTCATTACCCACAATGCAATTACACTTCCAACAGTTCAGTCAGAGATTCAAGGGTATTAGAGCAGCAGCTAAAAGCTAAATCAGTTGCACACTTGAAATCAAAGCAATGGATCGCAGGAGTTGGTATGCACATCCACCTATGTGCAACACTCAGGAAAGCCTGACAGCGACCTCCTGACAACAACAAGAAGAGCTGCTTTGTTTATTGTGTTTGGCTGAACAACAGGAAAAAGTCAGAAAGTGAAAGCAGTGTGCGCAAATGCTTAACAAGATTTGTCCCAACAGAACACAACAATCCAAACATCATGACATACATGTGGAGCACAAAGGAAGCGTCCAGTTCACTTTTCTAGTTCATACATGTGCCAGCTTATCAGTTGTCATAACTCTTTTTCGGGGCCGCTTTTCATTAAAAGTCTATACATGCCACGTAAACAACTGACAATATTAAGAATTTTACACTTTTCACTTATGAATTGGGATACTACAGAAGAAAAGCCAACAGCAGGCATGAAAGAGTGAAGTTAGCAAAACCCATGTATTACAAACCAGTTTCACAGGTGTACCATGTGAATACTACTGAAAATATCACTTTGGCACCTGAAACATGAGTCAAGCGTATGTTTTGTATAAACATACATGTCTAATTTCTTCTCGTTATGAGGGTTAAAAAGATGCTGTCAAAATCTTTTCTGCATTTTCCTGCTGCAACAGTTCCAAACTGACACTCCTCTCTCTGTGGATGCTATGGAAACCACTGTACTATCCCCAGAAGCCACTTCAGAACTGGGGTGTCATTAAAACACTATTGGAAACTCTCTCTTGTAAATATTGTTGAGGAAAGGATGCAACAGATGATGCATACCAGAATAGTTTATATTGCAACACCACGAATCAACTTGTGTCTTAAGGCCACAGAGGAAAATAGGACGTCACTTTTTTTTGTTTGACTGCTGTTTTCACATTTGACTCATGATACACAACAACATACATATATACACTGCATACACTCAAGACATCCATATGCATTCGTGAACATACAGTACAAGCAGAAATCACACACACATATGAACACACATCCCCAACTTGGCCTTCCATCATTGTTTCCATAGTCAACCGACTGGCTGATATTATGTCTAATTTCAGGCATGTAATTAGTGTGTAGCCTAGTCTGGTTCTGTCTGGGTCAGTGTCGAGACTGTGTGTGTGTGTAATGGTAGTGTGTGTGCGTATGTATGTGTGTGTATCAGTGGTATTTCTGTGTGTGTGTGTGTGTTGGGTCTGATGTTAGCCAGCACCACAGGATGGGATGCGGACTGCACCACTCTAAGCTGAACCACACATGGAGGGCAAATAAAAAACACATTACTGTGCTGACACACACACACACACACACACACACACATACTGGTTTCCATCTGACATGGGGACCAACTTTTTGATCATCACGTGTGGGGACCACCCTTTCCAAAGGTCCTGGAAGTCTGAAAAAAATCAAGTATCCTAACCACAGCTTTGTTAGCCTATACACGACTTAAAATATCTGGATTGATGAAGCAATGTTTTCTCCATGTTATATGGGGACTTAAGAAAAAACAGATAAACATGGCTGATGGGGTCATCATTTGCATATGACGTCCCCATTATTTGCATAATTCACACAATTTCCGCTTTGACTAGTGGGGACCTGGCAACCACAATATGTTTATTGTTGTATAATGACAAATGGCATGCATCTATATCATGCAATTCCTCAGATTATTGTATTTGTTTAAAAAATGGTTAATCTACAACAAAGCAGAATCAAAGACACGTATTAGTACATCAGTAACAGTTCAATTTAAAAAATAGTTTAGCTTAGTATTTATTAAAACCTTTTAAGCCTTCAATTTTTCATTTTTAGAGCCATTCCTTCTATAATTTTCACACAGTCAAATATAGTTATTATTTTTAACCAGTCTACCACCCAGCATCAGTTACGTAAACACTACTCAATTAGCTGGCCCCTAATATTACCACTTAAATACACCATTACCAAGTAATGAATCCGAAGACATTAAACCCACATTTTAGGAATGCAATGCAGAATTGAACTTTATTGTGTTCAACTTTACAAACTCAAAAAATGAGTCAAATGGACCTCAGAGCAATCAAACTCACTTTTGTCTGAAGTTTACAAAATTAATTCCTCACATAAATACAACTTTCACAAAAAATACTGGTCATTTTGGCCATAATTGCCACTTAGGAGAAAATAAAGTGCGGTGTTCAATGTTCAAGTATGTCTGGTAAAGACAAGAAACATGTTCAATAGACTAGTGTTTTTTGCTGAGACATGACTGTAAACAAAAACTGTCCAACAGGGAACTCCAATCACTAAATTATTTATGTTGCACAGACTTTTTGTAGGCTGGAATGCGGTTATAGATGTAAAACTTCAGGCTCTTCCAGTCTCTATTCTGAAGCGCTTCTGGTTCAGCATGTAAACATTTCTCGCAGTCACTCTTACCTGGTACAGTACAAGAGGTAATGAATCGTTTCATGTGTCTTTTCACTGCTTGCCCCTCTGTCTGTTGCCAAGGTGTTTTCTTTGTTCAAGTAGATTTACCTTCAAGAAGTCAGAAAAACAGATTTGTAACTGTATAACATTCTAAAACCATAAAACAATGCAAATGAAATCTGTTCATTTGGTTGCACATAGCACTGTGACATCAACAAATTTGCTCACACCTCCCCACCCCTTCCTTATTATAGCATGGTATTAATCAACTATGAATGCTGACAAACTGTCTCAAAGTTTACACTATGGTTTTACATTGATATATTGTATCAATGTATACATAATGATTGACCGTGACTTCATATATCCAAAATATATACATTTTGACACTTATCTTTTCCTGGAGGTTGTCTGATATAAATTCCTTAAAGTGAGCACAGGCTAAATGCTTACTTTTAACACATGTGTACTGATAGGCACTAGCTAAATGCTCCATTATGCTTAATTTTTTAAATGCTTTATTTTTTAAGCACCTGTATATTGATAGGCACTACAATTTATTGACGTTTTTCAAAACCTCACATGCAACCTGTGATAGATGCTGTTAGGCAGCTGCAGTTCACTTGGACAGGTGTGTGACCAGAAGTAGAAAGGACTAAATAAAAGCTAATGGAGATGAAGCTTTATCAATTTTGATAAGAATTATTTAAACTGATATTCAAGCTACTTAAGGTTAATTTGTTTCGTCAATATGAGTGAGATATGTAAAGTAATGAGAAATATGTAGAGCTGTTCAATTTTATCAGCATATCATTAAGCTGAAAGAGATAAACTGCCACCTATTTTGTTAATCAGTTTATGATTTGATTTATTGAAGAGTAATAGTTTGCATCAATTCATTGTCAACATTGTGAGAAACTGCGTTTTTAACAGCTTAAATGAGTAACATTCAAAGAAAAAGGGATATATATTTTTTGTAGTTCTCCAACATTTTATATACCACATGAACTACCATTTACGGATATTTGAACATGATGCAGATGATTCTTGAATGGGACAACAAATACTTGATTAAGAGTTTTTTACTGCCGTTTGTCCCGCAACCAATCGCTTACTATGATACTTTTGGTCCGTCTCAGTCTGGGTGGGAAAATCTGACCTTCGGTTCGGATGTCAGTCACAATTTATAAAAAAAAAGAAAAACTGTACTTTTTTTTCCAAAGGAATAAAACTAACTGAAGAGAAAGGGAAAAATGTTCAAAATCACTGTAAAATATTCCCTTTGGTAATTCTCTTTGGTGTACTACTTTAACCTAGATGAAGTTCAAAATAAAGCTCCTCCCTAAATGGCTGAGGTCAAAAGAAATACACACATAAACAAAACATGACATAGAGAAACTGTGAAATTCAAATACAGTTCCTTGGTTGGATCAGTTTGGCCAAACTTTTCACACATTTTGAGACCAGACACTGACCGAACATGTGGTGTGGGGACGTCGTGAGTGTCCAGAAAAGAGTAAGAATTAACTACTAATAAAATCTCTCTGAAGGCTGAAATTTGCCCTAAACATTCCACTATAACTGACCTTCAACATGCATTACATTAAACTTTTGGTGAACTAATCAGCACTACTCCTGCTCCACAAACTTCTATCTAGTTCACACACTTTGAATAAAATAGGCCTTGTGAGGACGCCTAACACACCATGTTAGAAATCCTTATGGGGACCTGTCTTGTCAAAGTTTTCACACACTTTCAGACCAGACACTGACCGAACATGTGCTGTGGGGACGTCGTGAGTGTCCACAATAGAGTAGGAATTAACTAATTACAAAATCTCTCTGAAGGCTGAAATTTGCCCTAAACATTCCACTATAACTGACCTTCAACATGCATTACATTAAACTCTTGGAGTTAAGCAATTTAGTGTAGATTAACATACAGTTATACTTTCTCCCTCATTTCCATTGTTGGGAAAAATAACAGAATTACAACAGTATGACAAAGAGAAAAGATAGAATTAAATCTGAAGTGATGAGCATCAACGTACCTTTTGAAGAGAGCTGCTGGGACCAGGTAGATCATCTTCCTCAGCATCTGATTGTGGAGAGGGATGCAGTTCATCTGCCAACCTGATGTTTGTTGTACTGGTGGTTGTCTGAAAACACAGGTTTCATATTGACAATGTTTGAGAATATCAAACTGGAGAAAATAAACAGTGAGTTTGATGATAATACTGCAAAACATGCAAAACTGTGTGAAAAGACAATATCTAGAAAACTAAGGCATACCAACGTAAACCAGGCAGCACAGAATAACATTTAAAGTTGTTTTTCAAACATTTCTTCCATTCCAGCCAACATCTGTCTGATTTCACAAACATTGAATGAAACATGTGTTGTGGGGACCGCTAACACACAATGCTACAGTTCCTTGGTTGGATCAGTTTGGTCAAAGTTTTAACACACTTTCAGACCAGACACTGACCGAACATGTGGTGTGGGGACTTCGTGAGAGTCCACAATAGAGTATGAATTAATTACTAACAAAATCTCTCTGAAGGCTGAAATCTGCCCTAAACATTCCACTAGCACTAACCTTAACATGCATTACATTAAACTTTTGGTGAACTAATCAGCACTACTCCTGCTCCACAAACTTCTATCTAGTTCACACACTTTGAATAAAATAGGCCTTGTGAGGACGCCTAACACACCATGTTAGAAATCCTTATGGGGACCTGTCTTGTCAAAGTTTTCACACACTTTCAGACCAGACACTGACCGAACGTGTGGTGTGGGGACGTCGTGAGTGTCCAGAAAAGAGTAAGAATTAACTACTAATAAAATCTCTCTGAAGGTTGAAATTTGCCCTAAACATTCCACTATAACTGACCTTCAACATGCATTACATTAAACTTTTGGTGAACTAATCAGCACTACTCCTGCTCCACAAACTTCTATCTAGTTCACACACTTTGATTAAAATAGGCCTTGTGAGGACGCCTAACACACCATGTTAGAAATCCTTATGGGGACCTGTCTTGTCAAAGTTTTCACACACTTTCAGACCAGACACTGACCGAACATGTGGTGTGGGGACGTCGTGAGTGTCCACAATAGAGTAGGAATTAACTAATTACAAAATCTCTCTGAAGGCTGAAATTTGCCCTAAACATTCCACTATAACTGACCTTCAACATGCATTACATTAAACTCTTGGAGTTAAGCAATTTAGTGTAGATTAACATACAGTTATACTTTCTCCCTCATTTCCATTGTTGGGAAAAATAACAGAATTACAACAGTATGACAAAGAGAAAAGGTAGAATTAAATCTGAAGTGATGAGCATCAACGTACCTTTTGAAGAGAGCTGCTGGGACCAGGTAGATCATCTTCCTCAGCATCTGATTGTGGAGAGGGATGCAGTTCATCTGCCAACCTGATGTTTGTTGTACTGGTGGTTGTCTGAAAACACAGGTTTCATATTGACAATGTTTGAGAATATCAAACTGGAGAAAATAAACAGTGAGTTTGATGATAATACTGCAAAACATGCAAAACTGTGTGAAAAGACAATATCTAGAAAACTAAGGCATACCAACGTAAACCAGGCAGCACAGAATAACATTTAAAGTTGTTTTTCAAACATTTCTTCCATTCCAGCCAACATCTGTCTGATTTCACAAACATTGAATGAAACACGTGTTGTGGGGACCGCTAACACACAATGCTACAGTTCCTTGGTTGGATCAGTTTGGTCAAAGTTTTCACACACTTTCAGACCAGACACTGACCGAACATGTGGTGTGGGGACGTCGTGAGTGTCCAGAAAAGAGTAAGAATTAACTACTAATAAAATCTCTCTGAAGGTTGAAATTTGCCCTAAACATTCCACTTTAACTGACCTTCAACATGCATTACATTAAACTTTTGGTGAACTAATCAGCACTACTCCTGCTCCACAAACTTCTATCTAGTTCACACACTTTGAATAAAATAGGCCTTGTGAGGACGCCTAACACACCATGTTAGAAATCCTTATGGGGACCTGTCTTGTCAAAGTTTTCACACACTTTCAGACCAGACACTGACCGAACATGTGGTGTGGGGACGTCGTGAGTGTCCACAATAGAGTAGGAATTAACTAATTACAAAATCTCTCTGAAGGCTGAAATTTGCCCTAAACATTCCACTATAACTGACCTTCAACATGCATTACATTAAACTCTTGGAGTTAAGCAATTTAGTGTAGATTAACATACAGTTATACTTTCTCCCTCATTTCCATTGTTGGGAAAAATAACAGAATTACAACAGTATGACAAAGAGAAAAGATAGAATTAAATCTGAAGTGATGAGCATCAACGTACCTTTTGAAGAGAGCTGCTGGGACCAGGTAGATCATCTTCCTCAGCATCTGATTGTGGAGAGGGATGCAGTTCATCTGCCAACCTGATGTTTGTTGTACTGGTGGTTGTCTGAAAACACAGGTTTCATATTGACAATGTTTGAGAATATCAAACTGGAGAAAATAAACAGTGAGTTTGATGATAATACTGCAAAACATGCAAAACTGTGTGAAAAGACAATATCTAGAAAACTAAGGCATACCAACGTAAACCAGGCAGCACAGAATAACATTTAAAGTTGTTTTTCAAACATTTCTTCCATTCCAGCCAACATCTGTCTGATTTCACAAACATTGAATGAAACATGTGTTGTGGGGACCGCTAACACACAATGCTACAGTTCCTTGGTTGGATCAGTTTGGTCAAAGTTTTCACACACTTTCAGACCAGACACTGACCGAACGTGTAGAGTGGGGACTTCGTGAGAGTCCACAATAGAGTAAGAATTAACTACTAATAAAATCTCTCTGAAGGCTGAAATTTGCCCTAAACATTTCACTAGCACTAACCTTAACATGCATTACATTAAACTTTTGGTGAACTAATCAGCACTACTCCTGCTCCACAAACTTCTATCTAGTTCACACACTTTGAATAAAATAGGCCTTGTGAGGACGCCTAACACACCATGTTAGAAATCCTTATGGGGACCTGTCTTGTCAAAGTTTTCACACACTTTCAGACCAGACACTGACCGAACATGTGGTGTGGGGACGTCGTGAGTGTCCAGAAAAGAGTAAGAATTAACTACTAATAAAATCTCTCTGAAGGTTGAAATTTGCCCTAAACATTCCACTAGCACTAACCTTTACATGCATTACATTAAACTTTTGGTGAACTAATCAGCACTACTCCTGCTCCACAAACTTCTATCTAGTTCACACACTTTGATTAAAATAGGCCTTGTGAGGACGCCTAACACACCATGTTAGAAATCCTTATGGGGACCTGATTTGTCAAAGTTTTCACACACTTTCAGACCAGACACTGACCGAACATGTGGTGTGGGGACGTCGTGAGTGTCCACAATAGAGTAGGAATTAACTAATTACAAAATCTCTCTGAAGGCTGAAATTTGCCCTAAACATTCCACTATAACTGACCTTCAACATGCATTACATTAAACTCTTGGAGTTAAGCAATTTAGTGTAGATTAACATACAGTTATACTTTCTCCCTCATTTCCATTGTTGGGAAAAATAACAGAATTACAACAGTATGACAAAGAGAAAAGGTAGAATTAAATCTGAAGTGATGAGCATCAATGTACCTTTTGATGAGCGCTGCTGGGACCAGGTAGATCATCTTCCTCAGCATCTGATTGTGGAGAGGGATGCGGTTCATTTGCCGACCTGGTGTTTTCTGTACTGGTGGTTGTCTGAAAACACAGGTTTCATATTGACAATGTTTGAGAATATCAAACTGGAGAAAATAAACAGTGAGTTTGATGATAATACTGCAAAACATACAAACTGTGTGAAAAGACAATATCTAGAAAACTAAGGCATACCAACGTAAACCAGGTAGCACAGAGAGTAGGAATTAACTCCTAATAAAATCTCTATGAAGGCTGAAATTTGCCCTAAACATTCCACTAGCACTAACCTTAAGCCGTAATCTGTTGCCTACTCAATGCACCCTAAAGTTTTACAACAGATGGTAATGACAGTGTGGTTATATTAGTAATTATGAATTGTTACATAAAACACCGACTTACCTTTAACTGCATTGATGAACTTCACCTCTAATTTGTATGTTTTGTCAGTCTTTGAAATGACATGCTGAATGGCATCCTTAAGGGGGCTCACCCGTGGTGGCATCTCAACGTGTAGGAATTTTTCTAAAAACAGTTTACAGTAGATTCAGTTTAATTTTGAAGTATTTTAAAATATTAGCTGTATAATGTTTTTACAAACTCTCGTGTCCAGATACTCCTTCAGATAACAGAGGACACGCAAATGTAGAACAAAAAAGGGGAATCTAATGTTGTGTTACAATATGGAAATGCGCACTCAAAGGAGCCGACACTTGTTTTTATTCCTGCTTTCTAGATTTATTCTGTCCATATCGTTCACCTCCTGTCTTAACACGACTCCTCTTAAATGATCATGGTCACTATCTTTCTAGATTTAGTTGGGAAACAAACTTTACAGAAATTGTGTTTCTCATGCAAGTATCTGGCACAATGCTAGCCTTGATTGTAGCTACTTATTTTTTGCAATTTCATCTAAAATCTCCTTTTACCTTTTCACTGACTTTCTTGGAGGGTTCTTTTGTTTTCATAGTGTAGTTCTATCCGGAAGCATTGATTCATGAGTGACTGTACCTTCTGGATACAGGAGTCTTTAAACTACAGTCACTGACACTCATTCACTGACCTCAGGTGATCAACATTTCACTAACTGTATGACTTTTAATATCAACGGAATGCACCTGTGTTGGAATAGGGGAGTCACTTTCGAGTGGGTAAATACTTACTGCTTAATCACTTTTTTCAAGCTGTTGTCATAAAAGCCAAATTAAATTTAAAAGGCAGTGTAAAGCCTGTTACTCATTTTAGCAGCTACAACCTCTCCAGCGGCCCTTCTTACGCGCAAAATGTCCATCGTGCACCTCCACATTTTTCTAACTATGCAGACTGAGCCGCTCCTGACATGGACCACAGCCTAATGTACTCTCTATGCATCTTTGCTTTATAAAGCTTCTTTCATATAAATTAACCATTACTATGAGAGAAAACGCACATTCTTGCTAAATTACCGAGCTTACTAGCTTGTTTTAGCTAATTCGCTACGTAGTACATTCAGCTACAGCAGACGCACGTCTTACCTAGCGTCCCTTTAAACTTTAACTAACTTTCTTCAAACCAAATAAAAGTCTGTTACATGCCATTTGATGTACTTAACAAAAAGATTGAACACTTACGAATCACTTTTCAGCAGCTCACTGCCACTTGTAGTCTGTGCTCCTCATTTCCATTCCCTTTACTCGTGCAACGGCTGAGATCTCAAAGCTAGCGGTGGTACATGACACTTTACTTCCTGTTTACTTTCAAAATAAAGGGTCACAGCGGAAGTGACAGACAGAAATGATCATTTTATATTTTTGTAAATCAGTAGAGGAGGGAAGTTTGAATGTTATTGATTTGGAAACAATGAATGGTTCAATTAAATTAAGGTGGTTACAGACTTTTATAAAACATGAACATTATCTGTGGTTTACTTTACCGGCTTATCTTTTTCAAGTAGTAGGAGGAATTAATTTTCTTTTAAGATGTGATTTTGATCCCTTAAGTTTACCCTTTAAATTATCAAAATTTCACATGCAGGTGTTATTATATTGGAAAATGCTTCATAAGCATAACTTTAGTCCACATGAAGCTACAATATGGAAAAACAGGTGTATTTAAACAAGAGGAAATCTTTGTTTTTGAAAGACTGGATGGAGAAAGGAATTTGGGCTATAGCACATTTAATGGATTAAAATGGAAATATTTTAGGTTATATTGATTTTAAAACTAAATTTAATTTAGATTGCTCATATAAACAACATTTGTTGGTAATCAAAGCTATTCCAGTGGCTTTGATAAATTTGATCAAAGGAATATTACAGTATTCATCCATAACTCCTGATACTAATACGCTGTTTATTGACAATTATACTTTTTTAGACATCAAATGCAATAAAATTTTGTATTTTGTATTTGTATTTATTTGTATTTATTTATTTAGCAGGACAGTGTGCAGAGACATTGAATATTCTCGTTAGAATATAAAGATGGCTGCACCAGATTTAGCGTAGCGCTAATTTCCATCTGTAGTCCTCACATAAAAGACAGACAACATAGTACAAATCTAAAAATTATTACAAAAGATAAATATGCAGAGTAAAAATAAATAACATGTACAAGTATAAAATAATATGTCAGACCTCCAAAATGCATACAACCCTGATGTCTGAGACGTCAGTGCAGGCATGTCTGATTGCTCAGTATCCAGTCCTTGACTGCACATGAGAAGCTGTGATGTTTTGTAATGTTTTTAAAATTGTCCGGAAGTCTATTCCATTCCTTTGTAGCTTTGATGGAGAAGGCCGATTGGGAGAAGGTAGACCTTCTTCTTGGGACATTGCAGTCACCTCTGGATGCAATGTCCAGAGGTGACTGCAATGTCCCAAGAAGATTATTATTATTTTGAGATTATTAGTAACAAAAGAATGTTTTCCTCTCTCCATTAAAAGAAAAGTTTTATCTCCAACATTTTCAAAGACCAACACTATCAAAGTCAGCAGGTGTTTTGTTCCACTCCTCATGAGCAGACTGCTCCAGTTGTCTCAGGTTTGAAGTGTTTCTTCTCCAGACACCATGTTTCAGCTCCTTCCACAGGTGTTCAATAGGATTTAGATCAGGGCTCTGGGAAGGCCACTTCAGAATAGTCCAGTGTTTTCCTCTTAGCTATTCTTGGTGTTTCTAGCTGTGTATTTTGGTTCATTATCCTGTTACACACCCATGACCTGCGACTGAGACCAAGCTTCCTGACAATGGGCAGCACATTTCTCTCTTATATACCTTAATACCTTGATAGTCATGAGATTTCATTGAACCGGCACAGATTTCAGATGCAGCAAAGCAGCCCCAGAACATAACAGAGCCTCCTCCATGTTTCACAATAGGGACAGTGTTCTTTTCTTTGTATGCTTCATTTTTGCGTCTGTGAACATAGAGCTGATGTGCCTTGCCAAAAAGTCAGTCACAGTGACAGGTAGCTTGCTTCTGTTTGCTTCGGACAACAGGAATGGATTTCTCACCCAGTCCAGCTGTGCAGATTTCTCCTCCAGGTCAGGAAAGTAGGAATGAAAATCTTGAATCAAGTTGATTAAATGTCCCACTATGACTGACTTGACTGGAGCTCTGTACACATCCTGACTTAAGGAGAAAATCATCCACTTGAGGAAAGCAGATGAAATTTCCACAGCTCAACTTTCTTCTGAAAACCACTCGCCTTGTCTTAAAGGTTTAAAATGTTGGTGTTCTTGCCCTGTAGGGTCATATTCAGTTGTTTGAGTTTGCTGAAAATATCAGCCAGATAACACAGCTTAGCAAGCCAGTCTATGTCCTGGAACAAGGACATAGACTGGCATCACAGGTGTTTGTAGATACCTGTGATGCTAGTTAGAGGATACACCTTGATTGAACATGTCCCTATAGTCACATTATTTTCAGGCTTTTCTAGTGGTACCATCATTTTTGTCCAGGCCTGTTTCATGAGTTTGAAAAAAAAGTCTGTTGAACCACAATTTAAAAGCAATGTCTGATTTTCATTGGTTAATTTTCATAGATGTTTTATTTATTGTTACTTTTGTCAGATACAGATTATGTCTGTGACCATTGTGGGTTTTTCTTTCATTAACCAACAACTTTGTCCATATGTGTATGATAGCTATCACAATGGAAAGAAAGATTAATAATTAAAATTCCTCTGGGATGTACATGTCAAAATCAGTGTTTTTTAAGATGTATACTAAATTTGAGTGTAATTCTGATGTCATTACAGAAAAATACAAACTACACACTTTAAATGTTAAACTTTACAACAATCACTTTCACCCTATATATTCTGAGAGCATTCAGTTCAGCTAAAGATTTAGCAGTGTCTTCTGAGCTTGCAATAACTCTTTCATACTACATTACACGACACAATGACTAATACTAGCCAATTGGAAAGATGTAATTAAACATTAGACTCACTCTCAAAGGGTAGTTAGCCGTACCAACTAGGTAATTAGCAGGATAGCTAACAAAACGATAACTATTTTGCAAACCAACCAGAGCTAATTAATCTAATTGGAGGGTAGAAAAGTAGTTATACTGGTTTGTCATACAAATGTGCTTACCTTGTGTTTCACTCATGCTTCTAAGTAGAAGTTTGTAGTCCTTTAGAAGCTGCAATTAATTTTTTTCTTCTCATTTGTGTCATTGTGGACATTTAACACTGAAAATCTGTTCTTGTTGAGAATCCTTCCTTGTGAGGACCAGGAAGTGGGCGTGCCCTACCATATATGGAATGAGTGTGTGTGCAGAGCAGAGGGTGCAGTACCACAGTGGGGGCGCTAGTGCCCTCACACACACACACATTTGCACTGAAAAACCTGTGGTATGGGCCAACTCTAAAAACCCCATAGGCACCATTAGAATAGCTCCTGGAGTCATTTTAAATGGTTTCCCTTATGGGGACCTGATTTTTGGTCCCCATGAAGGAACTGGTCCCCATGACGTGACTGTGTAAACAGAATTCGGTCCCCACAACATAATGATTACCAACACACACACACACACACACACACACACACACACACACACACACACACACACACACACACAGTAGGTCTATCCTTCGTAACCCTTGTGCCAAGGATACGCAAGCAGACATATGCCCAAATACATAAATAGCAAAGAACAACCAAAATGGGGGCGATGCTTTTCACTAGGCAGCCACAAAACATACACATCACTCATATTAAAACTCATGCATGTGCCAAGCTAAGCAGGCAGACAGACGGTGACAGAGTTTTGCCTTTCAAATTTAGCTGAAATGCTAATGATCCCTGTCCCAGCGAGTAGTTAGTGAGTGTCAAATAGAAAACAAGACACAGAAAAAACAGCACGTGTGGGTTACATGTTAGATGCATAAAAGTAATTGTGACGTATTTGAGAGAAAATTGAAGTACAAACCTAAAAATATCACTGCCAACTACAGAGGCAAAAACAATTTTCAAAGTCCCAGTGAGGAACATTGTGTTTTTGCCCATTTTCGTTGTTTTGGCGTCTGAGTTGCAGAGCGCGTTTGGTGACTGAAGTTCAAATTGCTCATGGGGAAATGTAAAAGTTGCCATTGAGCTTGATTTGACAATTTTTATACTCTTCACAGCTCTAACATAGTACAACTTAAATATTTCTTCACAGAGTATAGATTAAGTTTGTTAAACTGTAATTCCTGTTTTCTGTAGTTCTATCAAAACATATTTCTTGTGTCTTGTTTCTCTACATTGTCGGGAGCTACTTCTGCCTATATGGATTCTCTTTAATACATTCATGCGGGACAACTATTCGTTTTGACTCCTTTCCCTTTTGTATGAAAACTTTGCCATATCTGAATGAAAAGTCCAAGGTGAGAATTTGTTACTCAGATTTTTAATTTTCTAAAACATAAGAGGAAAACTGTATGTAACTGTCCAAGTCTTAAATGAACCTATGCACTGGTGAATAATGTTTTCAGAAGTAAATACTCTTCCTGTGTTGAAAATATTCTGAGAATAGTATGTATTATTACCAAAATGTATTTACCATGTTACCATGTTACCACGTTACAACGTTGCAGGCGTAGGTTGCCAGCAGCAGTCATGAGTTTGAGTCCAGCTCATGACCCTTTGCTGCGTGTCTCTCTCTCCTCTCCCTAACCCCTTTCACCTTGTCTCTCTCCCTATCATTAAAATGGGAAAAACTCCCCCAAAAAATATCCAAAAAATTTACTGAAAGAAGAAAAAAAAAACATCAAAAATAGAAGTGCTCAATGGAGAATAACGGCTCCTGTGACTATTGCACCATATCATTTATTATTAGATGATCACAGCTGATTCATTGATGGATAACCAGCAGTTTATTGCTGTCAAAGTTGAGCTTTTTAAATATTTTATTGACTTTAAGGATTAGTCTCCATTACTTCTAATTCTAGTTAATAATAAAACATATACACCAGATCATATTGACTCTATTTACACATTGACAGTGCAAAAGAAACCTTTAGTGTTCGAGTAAATGCAAAATATTTCATTTATTCATTTTGAGTGTCACCAGAACAAAAGAAGTTATTTGATGATTTCAGACTGGACTGCAATAAACTGTAAGATTACGATGTTTTAACTAAACAATTAACCAACTTATCAAACCCTTAATTAGAAGATAGATCAGTAATGCTTGTACTCTGCAGCCATCTTCAATATTCATAGAAGAACTCATGCAGGACATGATTACTTTCAAGAATTTGCTCAAGAACACTGTCAGGCTATCTGTAGACGTATCATTAAATAATCATTCTCAAAGTAACTTGTAAGTTGTTAGATTTAAATACATCTACATAATATTTTCCTCAGAGATGTAATCGAATAAAAGTGCAGCACAGTAACATAGTGAGTTAAGTTCCACAGATTTGAACTTATAGGCAGTACTTGATTAAACATACCTAGTTACATTTCATCACTAAATCTGTGTGTGGTATATGCATGTGTGTGCATGTGTGTGTTCATCCCTGGGGTGCCTGGATGATATGTGTTCACAGCGACACTTGGAATGCCCAGAATGTGAGAGGTTGGTGAGGAGAAATGAGGTCCTTTGTAGCCCCGCCCTTCACGGCATGTCACGCTTCAGCAATTGGTTGGTCCCCGGAGGTCGAAGTGCAGTCGGGGTCCTGTCACTCCACTGAAGAAAGGTCGAAGGTCAACTTCCACCGGAGCTCTCCTTTCCTCCTCTCGCCCAGCAGGGTTCTTCCAGCTTAGACGAGTCAAACCTAAACTTTTTTTCAGGCATTCTCCTCTCAGTCTTCACACACGTAGGCTCCACAGACCGAATCTAAGAATCACCATGTGTAAAGATCGCCTTGTGGTTTGAGTTTAAAACATTAAAATGAAACCTCTTGAAATCTTCCAAACTCATATTGTTCCAGCCCTATGATTTCCACTCTTCTATGACTAAAGTATTCTGTATCAGTTCATCAGCGTTGTGTCACTTACCACAAAGGTTGGTGTAGTTGCTGATGTGCTGCTAAGGAAAGATGGAGCGTTATTGCGTGGTCACAGTAGATGGTAGTAGACTCTGAAGCAGCTCCATTACAAATACTACAGTACATGCTGTTTTAGCCTTGAGACCAAGTCATGACCGTAGGGACAATAGATGCATGTTGATCCAGGCCTGTTTCTTAGAAACTGCAGATATTTATCACTAAATTGAAGTGCCACATTTAGGAACTGAGTAATTCAGAGATGACTGGACAAATGACAGCTTTAATCTGCATCCTGAATCCTGTCTGTGTAATGTTTAGGCAACTAGAGCACTTAAATTAAGGTTAATGGAAGACTTTCATTTGACAGATGAGAGTTTCAAATCAAATGTTGCATTGGTTGACAAAAAATGTTATATTTTATGAAATTCTGAATCATTTCTGACTTTCCATACAACCACTGTCTTCCATTCATTTTGGTTTCCTATGAAAAAATATGTTCTTCGATTCTGCAACAAGTTCAATCCATTTAAAAGAGGCAATCTGCTTTTATAACTGCATAACCATTTGTTTGGTGGTGCAGGAATTGTTATATTAACAATTTTAAAGTCTTTTTTTTTTACAGCTATCAATGTGAAGGTTACAAATCCCTTCTATCTTCTCTATATGCTTTAGTTTTCAAATACACTTTAGCTTCCCTGTCATTTCTGTTTTCATGGATTAGCCACTTTTCAGCACTTTTAGGATCACACTGATATATTTAGGCGCTCGCAGCATCACTTTCGTATAAACTGATCTCCTAATTTCGCCAGTTTCAAACTGTTAATGTCACATGAATAACAAGAGGCAGTTATCTAACATCTGCCGAGCTTGTAGAAACTGGTGACTCACTCACTCTTATATATTGCTCTACTAAATTTAGTTCATTTTCCAACAGTCTCCCTCATAGCCGGCATGTCTTTTGACCGTAAACCGCGTCATTACATGTTGTCATTTTACAGCTGGCCAAACAGTACTTTGAAATTATGTCGAAAGCTTGTGTGAGTTTTGAAGTCGGTGTGATATGCATCTGAACCAGACTTTTCTTCCTGTTTTTTCTTCTTAAAGACGTAGAATATTGTCATCTCAACCAACACATGACAGCTCATGCTACATAATTCTGTAAATAACAGCCAAATAAAGAAAGTCATCGGAAATTTACACAGCAACATTGCTTCTAGATTTACATACTCTGTGACTTAGTATGCAAATTCTATGCACACATATCTGCACATAATATACAGACATTTCCAGTTTTTTTTCTAAATGCTGTACTGTGTTGTTGAAGTAGGTAAATGTTTTATTTATCTGCTGAAATACTGCAAGAAACAAATGGAAGGAGCCTATATTAGGGTAAGAAACCCATGTAGCCAATCCTATTTGCAATGTTCAACTTAAAAGCTAGTTTGTCTCAGAACCAGATAACACATGCAATGAAACACATGGCTGGAATTCTCAGTAAATCCACAACTTACTGTATTTTTAGATTGTCTGTAAGCTAAAGGTTATTCTCTTTCTTGTGTTTTTTCATCCAACTCCCAAAAAGGATGAGAAATAATCACTTTGTCATGTGAATCATGCACAAATAGAGACCAACAGTATTGCACCAGAGGTATCAGCACTCCTGAAGTCACGATGGCTGCAGCATCAGCAGTATCCAACTTCAGCTCACAGACACTCTGATGACAAGCTTAAATTAAGCCTTCAGAGGAGAGACAGGAGAACAAGAGGAGAGGAAAGGAGCAGAGGAGAGGAGGAAAGACAAGAGGATCAGATGAGTGGAAAAAAGGAGGCACATGGAAGGAGAGGGCAGGAGGGCAGAAGAGGGAGGAGAAAAAAAGGGTAGATGAGAGGGGCGAGGAGATCAAAGGGAAGGAGGAAGGAGGTGAGAGGACGATGAGGAGGAAATGAGTATAAAATGATGACAGGGGAGGAGAAGAGGAGAGGAGCAGAGGAAGGACATGTGTTAGGGGGGAGGAAGGACAGGCAGCGGGAAAGACCGATCTGAGCCATCAGTCTGGAGAGGAACACGAAGAAAATGATGTGGCTTGCGAACAAAGGAAAATTAGCTTCATTTTAGGAGCATACCTGCAAAGATTTCCCAATCTGGCCAGTTGTGAAGTGGTCATATATAAAGAAGGCTTATGAAAGAAGGCTTTGGGAACAGGGTTACACTGACATGTTGGACCAGAGCTGGGCTTTTGTTAAATGTCTGATGTCAGCTCGGCTGATGGATGCTGATATAATAGAGACTGCTGACATAATACAGACTGCTTTCTGTTACTTGTAAGTCTGTAAACTTGCAATGAAGTTTGCTTTCTTTAAAAATTTTATGTTATGTTTAAGTGACCCTGACTCTGAATCTCAATCAGCTGCCAGCAAGAAACCATAATTCCCAAAATGTCAACCCTGTCGGCTAAAAATTAAATTCCTATCCAGTTACACTGTGTTTTCATGTGTGGTTTGAAAGAAACCATTTCACCTGGTGTTTAGGCACCAATACGTGGTTAGGTTTTGGAAAATAGCCTGGTTTGGGTTAAAATATGAGCTTACGCAACATGCTTTTGTGTCCTTTTGACAATTTCCACCCCATTTAATATATGATTGGCTGACTGAAATGAAGGAGTTTCGATTTTGTGATTCGTCACAAACAAGTGTCATCCGTTAGAAAATACCTTTGCTTCGTAATGAAAGTAAGAATGCAGTTTAGCTGTATAGGACTCTAATTTTTGGGTGACAGTGGTTGGAAATGTTAAACTATTACTTTAAATTTTGCTTTCAAAGCATTTTATTCCTGGTAGATATACAGTCCACAGACTGACTGACAGTATACTTTGGAACTCCAAGGCTCTAGAATGATCCAGCCAAGGAAATAGGGTCTTCCTGACTTACTATATCAGTTTTTCTTTCCTCAAGTTGTCTTTTAGAACATATAACATGGCAGATAGTTGTCTGTCCAGACAAAATCTATCCTGTTTAGAAAGCTATGAAGTGGGATTATTCATTTAGACGCCCCTGGTTATACAGTAAAAGTTGCAGCCATTTGCCTCTTAAACAAAAGCTCCTTAGAGACATGCACTCAGTTAATCTTACGGCAACTAAACATGTCAGTTTCATGTCTGAATGTGCATTCCTAGTCACATTTACATAGACATCATGTCGACAGTCCTACCAGGTTGGACCTAATAAGATTTCTATATCACTTTCAACACCGCAGAAGTTGGACCTGCACCGTCACATTTACAGATACACATGCACAAGCAATTCCTTTTCCACATGTCAGCACCAATGTTCACCAACATTACAGAGATCACCTAATACACAGTTTGTGTGTGAAAATCACAACACACCTATGTTACTCATTTTGTTCTACAATGTTGAATCTTTCAGGCTACAAAATTAATTGAGTTTGTTGCTTCCAATTGTTTAGGACTACTTCCTCTTTATTTTTAAAAAATACATGTAGCATCAGACAGCAGTAGGATCCATGTGTTTACTCCATAGAGAGAGAGAGTTGAGCACATTTGCAGAAGTGGAACAATTACAGCACAGATGAAGCTGTGAGGAACTTTAATGGAAAAGCGACATATGTCTGAATGGCAAAATGCTGTCACTTTAATAGATTGCTGAAGTCAGCAATGTTCCATATCACATGTCTGAAAAGGACTCATGTTAGGTGACACATTTGACTCTTCTACAGCTTGGATCGACATGAAATTCCGGTTAGCCATGACTACCGTTTCAAACAGAAGCATCCCATCAGTGAACTTAAAATTCTGTTGCACGTTTCTGAAGGTGGGCAAAACTGAGAACACACTTAAGTACTTCACAGCTTCAGTCAGATATCTTAGAATTGTGAGTTTTAGTTAGAATTCAGCAGTTTTGTGCCACATTTTTAAGTGTTAAAAAATGATGGATAAAAGATCATTTCGCAAAGATGAAGATGACGTGCTTACAACTGGTAGCCATGACAGAAACTTGGAAAGTTGTTACAGTATGGTCCTGAGCTTCTGTGCTTGATAACATTAAACAATTATTTAAAGGAAGAAACTGAACTGGGAATGCAGAATGGGGAAAAACACTTCTGGAACCAGCGCTCCCTCCCACTCTGCAACTCTATACACTCTCTGTTGGATTACAGCATAGAAATATCAGTTTACCATCTGTAAAGGTGTATGTAAATCAGATTTAGGCCCTGGGACTTGGTGTGTGTTTGTGTGCATTTGCGTCCAGATGTGAGTGCAGTGAGTGTGCTTCACAAGCCTCTGATTAATATAACAAGATCTCCTCCTGAGCTGAGAGGATGTGGCTCAAGAGGGATGCTTTGACTCACCGGCTCTTTTGTTGTGATGGATGATGAGGTGGTCAATTTCCGAACGCAGCCCCAGTCAATAAAGGATATGAATCAGGATCCAATTCAATATGAAAAGAAAATAAGCAGCAGCTCTTCACTGTAAGGTCTATTTTTACATGATACAATTCTCACTAAAATGAATCATTCCAGCATGAAGAGCTGAGTCAGTGGTGCTGATTACATCCTGACAGTAAGCTTTACTTACTGTCGACCATGTTTTCTGATCTCTTATCTTAACCTGATGTAGTCCTAACCTCATGGAAGTGATTTTAAACCAGCTGGAAGATGCATTTTAAAATGTACTGGAAACACTTTAATCTGCCCTATTTAGCAACTAAATAAATCATTTCCCCCTGACCGTGCAGTTGCAACGGCTGATAACTCCATTCTGATCAGTTGTAAACAATTTATTATATGTTTATGTGATGTTTGCTAGCCTGTAACTTTAAAAATAGACTCCCTGATTAAATTGTACTGCCGATATAAGTGGTCTTTTCCTTTTTCTTCTGTCTCCACCCCTACCTCTCTTCCTCATCATCACACCTTCATTTCCTTAATTGATCCCCACATCCTGCATATCAGGCAGATTAGCCTTGGATTAGCCAGGTAAACACAGCAGTGTGTGTGTGTGTGTGTGTGTGTGTTCAACCCGAGGGGGAAGTGGAGTCTTTGATCAGGGTAATGAGCTGCCAGTCCTCCCTCCAGGGCCTGCTGGTTGGCTGGGGGTGTATGGACACCTGAAACAACATGGAGACCATGCATAGCCTCAAGTGGCGCACACACACACACACACACACACACACACACACACACACACACACACACACACAAACCCTTGTCAATGCAGCACACCCGCATCCTGCCACCATTATTCTCTTCCTGCCACCTCCTACCACCCCCTGCTAGTCGTCTCTATCCATGTGTCAGTCACACCCTCACTTCACCTCCAATCTCCCACCCGACTAACAGTAGCCTAACCTTTCACAGTGGTCACACCACCCACCCGCTGCTTTGCCCCCTACCTATCCTCTATTCTGTCACACACACTCAGACGCTCTTTCACCTCTGCTCACCATCCCCTGTGCACCTTCATACTGTTATTCCGTTAATGAAGCTTAAGGTTGCCAGTATATTACATCCGTGCTTATCAGATGGTCTGATAGCTTCGGAAACCCCGCCCACACATACACACACACACCTTTCAACGGGATGCATCACACCATTTCTGTAACTTTCCTAAACTGATGATCTGAAAGTCACTCCGACTTCAAGCTGTGATCGGTCAGCTATGCAGAGGAGAGAAAGCAAACTGGGTCTTAACTTATCTGTCTTGCTCGCTTTTAAAAAAATTCTCTACACAACTATTTGCGGCACCTTTGATGCTTACAAGCAAATGTAGCTCTATGAACGTCTTCTCAGGGTGACTGTCTGAAAATGTGCACTGTTATTGTCATTTCTGAACAGTATTGCATTTCTCGCCGTATTGCTTTTCACTTTGCCTTTGAGATTTGTTGATCGGAACGTCTATAAACACTCTCAGTTTCCAAAGCCTGTTAAGATCACTTCTTCTTCTTTCTCTTTTTCTGTTGTTGTGGATGCTCATACATGGGCACACACAAAAGCGGAGCTCCTTTTCCTGACATCCAAATTGCTCCCACAGCTTCTTCTTCGTCAGCTTCAGTATTGACACTACTGCAAACATGCAACCTGTCTAATCACTGAGAATAAGGCAACAGATCGTAGGCTTATAGTCACAGCACAGTTTATATGACTGAACCTTTAAGTTACTGTAATTGTTAGTTCAAGTAGGAGGTGACAGGTTTGTCTATTTTTATGAATTTCCAGTGCAGGACTTGTTCTGTCGTGTTTTTCCATGAACCCATGAAACATAAATTCATTGTAAAAATGGGCCTCTTCCTCCCCACAAATCCATATTTGAACCTGCAATATGTATACACACATACTGTGACACACAACCTCTAGACTAGTCTGCTTCCTTCCTTCCTACCACCCACCCATCGCATCCACGTAAAACACGGCCGTGTCCCTTTAAATGTCACCCTTTTATTATTCCCTGTCAATTCAGTCACAGGCATGAGGTGTTTTACCCTTAGAGAGATGACCTTACAGTTCCACATTCCCATTTCTTCACAGTTACAAAAAAATGCATTGCTAGTTCATGTGGTAAAAATGAATAATATGATGTTAGCACAAACGGAAAGAGAAAATTTGTGAAAGGAAAGCAGCATGTAGTTCTTCTTCACGCATATCTGTGCCAAAGTGAACCAGCTGACCCCAAGGCTCCTTCTAAGTAGCCGTTAAATTATTTAGCAGATTCACTAATGCTCTTCCATAAATCTACCACAAATCTGCTTTTCTCCACATGTTCATTTCGTATGTAACTACAATATAAACATCTGAAGTAATTTCTAGGTTGTTTACGTAGGTCCTGGGTCAAATCAGTACTTTTTATGCATCACCTGACAGGATGAAGATACAGATGTAGCACATTTGTGTCACCTTTGTCATGATCCAATATATTAATAGAAAAAAATGACAGGAAGTTGGGGTTATCACAGAGTTTGCTTCTAATCGTTGTTTGTAAAAATAAATTCATAAGCATATATGTTGTAAAATAATAGTTTTTTCCTTTTCACTACCACTAAACAACGAATGTTTTCAAAGAATATTTTTGTGAAGCTTGGGTTTTGGGTTCAAAAACTGACAATACAATTTGACTGTGAGGCTAAAACGGAGAAAAAAAGCCTTTTCTACATTAATGTGCACATAGCCTCACTATAGCAGCCTGTTGCTGTTTTTTCTACTAAAACATCTTTTCAGGAAACCTTTTCAGGGTCTTAACCTCCATTTCAGCCACAGGAATATACTATAGTTCCAGCTGTGGTTCCTGGACCATAGCTCCTGCTTCCCAGAAGAGTTTCTGACTGCAATGGTAATACTTTCCAATAGCCCATGAAGCATGGAGATAGACTTTACAGTGTGAACAGCTGACGACCACCAGCAAACATGTGCGTAGCATTCAGACTACGACTGCTGTATTATGCCAGTATACAAGAGTCATTTTAAACTTTTAATCTGTCACCAATCTAACTTCACCAACCTTTAGTGCTTGATTAGTGTGTTTAGTTCCTGAGACAATGTTTGGTCAAAAGGGCTCAAAACCTGTCCTGCAATCACTGCTTTTATTGCTTCTTTCAAAGCAAGTTTACAGCTCCTTACAAACACACCCGCATGCATCGCACCTCCTTGCCCTGCTGACCCTTCAACCCTGATGTGTGTCACTCAAGGTGGTGACAGTCAGCAATGGCGCTGCCGACACAAGGGCACTCAAGCGATAAGCATTTGTCTTTCCCCTCCTGCTTCTTCTCTTGTGTGTCTCTTCCTCTGTGGCCTTTCCAGGCTGTTGCTATGTGACCCATTGACCCATGACTTGATTGGTCTCTGACAGCCATCGAGGCACTTTGTTATTCCATAATGACAGCTACAGGACAACATATATGCCTTCTATATGTTTAAAATCCGTTTCGGAATTAGGCAAGTTTTGAACAACATCAAACAACATCAGCTTGATATTCTGACCTTCTGTAGGCCACGCTGCCCTAAAGGTATAACCAAGAATGTATTTTTGTCCTCACATTATGTTCTTTGCCCCGTGTTTGTTATCTTATATGACCGAGGAGCTTTCTCAACCCATCATAACTCAAATTACAGGTCTGTAATGATCAGGAAGAGAAACTTAATATTAAGGTTCAAAATTTCCTAAACCTTCAGCCCAGCGCATCACACAGCTTCTCCAAACAAAGCCACATCTCCTGAATATACTTTCACCTTACTCACCAACCTGTCTGGGCGCCGTCTTACGGTAACTGCAAAGTTCACTTTTTCCCAGCCCACGTCTCTGCAAAACGCTTATCTGCGTGATTTCAAAACCGTCTTACCACAGATGTCTCCATGTTATATTTAGCTCTCTGGGGTAGCAGCACTTGCAGATGTGTGCCGCTGACACAGGAAACTGAAAAGTAAGTTTCCGAGGTGAGGAAAATGGAAACAAACCACTGATACGCTGTGTCTGTGGCCAGATTTGCTGATATAAGAATGGTGTCATGACATGTATGTTACAGCATAAAGGATTTTGTGGTTGGAACTTAAAGGCTATCAGTTCATGATCTGGTTATATGTGGTCTGTTGATGTGTCATGCTGGCAAAACATGAGAAGGGCCATTTGACTCATCGAATTGCTCATATCACATAAGCATATATGCTTTACTGTCTGGGATTTCACGGATGTACATGTTAAAAATGTAGCATGTATGCTTGTTTCAATTTTTATACTTTCCTTCATTCTACCAGCTGAATTACTACTCATCTCCCATGGACAGTTCTAGTATTTGTGTGTGGGTGTGTGTACGTGCATGTATGGGTGTCTCAGTATGCACTCAGGATGTTTTCACAGCACTCACTTTTGACAGGGTGATTTACATCCTCTTAGACCTTCTTATCGAGGAGACAACACACATACACACACATACACACACACAAAAGCCACACTGCACAGACCAAAAAAGAGCGGAAGACATGCTCAGCAAGAAAACAGGTTGATGATCAAACTGGTTTAACAGAGACCTTATGATGTTTGTATAGAGATCTTGTCCTAGAAATCTGTTTCACATACTCAACCCTGACAGCACTTCCGCTGAACTCTGAATGTGAGGGTGATGGATATTTCAGAAGTTAGTGGAGCCCTGTCACACAAACGTTCTGTTTCTTTAAAGACCGGTTTCTTGGCACACGATTAAGACGGGCCCTAAAGCCATATTTCACTTTGATAGCAAAGCAAGGCATTTTCAACTCGCACCTTGACATACCATGAGTAATAAACCTCTGGGTTTTTTATTTTTTCCAAAAAGACATTACCATCGCAGCTACAAAAGTTAATGCGTAATGAGTTAACCCTCTGAGGAAGTTTGATGTGCTATCATTTCCTCCTTCTATTTCATAATTTCTGACAGGAAACAGAATGCATAACATATTCAGACTGAAACTAACTAGGACGTGTTTCTAAAATTACATCCATGATAGTTTGACATTAACCTACCTTAACCTTCTCTGCCCTGTGGCCACTTTTCATGTTAAAATGAAGAGGTCATATGAATTTGAGTCAGTTAAATTGCAGTATTCTCTTTGTAAGAGCATGAAGGGAACTTGAACAATATAATGAAGTTAGTGATGACAATATTTAAAACTTTTCTAATTTTTTTACACTTTCAAAATATATCAAAGCCTTTAAAACTCTCTCTCCAGGCATCGATTAACTAAAAACTCATCTCTGGACATTTTAAAGTTTTGTGTTAAAGTAAGTTAGTGGGAAAAGCACAATTTCAAAAAATGTGCCCAATTTTGATTCTTTATTTCTTTTTTACATTCACTGGACATGCTTTATGCCTTTTCAAAGAAGAGTTATTGTTCATATGTTTTGTTTTCAGCTTCTTCAAGTTTGTTACAGGCATACTTAACAAAGTGTGTACTGCCACCCTCAAACAACACTTAGCAGCCTAGTTGATTCGCTCCAAAGAAGTGAATGGAAACAAGCCTAACTTACTTTTACATAAAAAAAAACACTGTTGCCGCATTTAGAATTTAGAGCTCTCACCTCTCGATTCCTTGCCTCTTTCTCGTGACTGCAGCTCAAAAGCACACCACATCATCTACGACTCCACGAAACTACTGTACACTACAAAAGTTGTAATATTAATTTTTTTTTTTCCAAAACAGGAAACAAAGTTAGGGCTTAACAGTGTCATCGCCTGAATTACAAACTAAGGTCTACACTACAGCATAGATGTGTCCCATTCGTACACAATCCAAAGAGCACTGCAGCACCAATGATCCGTGATGTTCACTCGGAATGTTGGAAAACGCTTTTTTAAAATTATAGAATAGCCAGCTCTATTAAACACACTTCTAAGGTGAAATGGTTGTCAGAAATGAGACATGTCAGGTAGAAAGTCACAGTCAGTAAACTAGGCTACATTCCATTGAAAACACTTGCCAGCTATAGGAAACTGGTCCATGATGGCTAATGTTTGCAACAAATCTGAGTGTAACTATGTCGGAGAAAGAAGGGTAATGACACTAATGCATTTGAATGAATGTTGGTATTCTCACATATTCCTGCTCTCCAACAGCTTCTGTCTGTGTAATCCCTTTCTCCCCTTGTTGTTCTCCGGCTCAGGTGAAAAGGATCCTGGGAACAGTCAAGTTCCAGCTTCCCAAAAGCCTCTCAGTGCTCATGTCTTACAATGGAACAAAGATTGTCTCAGTGTTGGGATGCTTATGGGAAACCCAACCCAAACTGTAATGGCCACAGTTTGACAACAGGGAACTAATAGGAGAAAGGAAAATGGAATTTACTGTATAAGTCTGGAAGATGAGAGTTTTGCTGAAACACTACATGTGCAAAAAATAGTTTGGTAGCCCCTCTGCAGGCAAGAACAAAATAAGGGTAGAAAATACGATACAATAAATTGCACGAGACACTGCTTTAAGCATGATTTACTTCTTCTGGTGTGTGATAAGCCAAAGGAGAGATCTGTCTAGGTTGTGGTAATTGGATTCCAAACATGTCCAAAAGACCTCCATGCTCCAATCTTCACCAATCATGAGGAACCACTAGCAAAGATAAGGACATGATTGGTGAAGATTTGGCCAAGATGGAAGATCTCTGACTAGGAATTTAAAATCATTTTTGGAGTTGAGGTATGTTACCACTGTTCTGTGTAAGGAGTTTTTCTGCCTTTCCTTCTTCCTCAAAGAATTTTAGGGTCAGCTGCAGACATTTTTGGGGTCCATTGCATCTCTAGCAGGGTAAACTTTCACTGTCAGGTACAATAATATACCATTATACATCATGCTGTTGCACTGATCACCATTTAATAACAGGAAACACTGAAATTCACGTAACAGTGATACCATGTCGTAATGTTGAGCGGCTCTGTTATGCTCTTCCATTGTGGCAGGGTCAGCTGCAGGGGTGGTCTCCATCCCGCAAACAAGCTGTATCTCATGCTAAACTGATGGCGTCAACACATGTGGTGTTGTTGGTGACTAGAGAGCTCTTCGGCTTTCAGTACTTTTGGCTTGTTTCTGAATATGCGGTTTGGCATTTAAGTTTCGCTCCTACATTGCTGTGTTTGTACTCTCAGCAGTCAGTCTTATTTTATTGTTTTACCAATTGCTTTTAATCATGAAATTACTGCAGATACTAATGAAACATTTTGTGTTGCTGCTTCTTTATATTTTTTTCCCATGCGTTTTCAACAAGGGAACCAACTTTCATAGTGAAGCAGCTGTGGTATATAAAATGTGTTTATCGCCCAGTTAGGGGAACGTCATTGTCAATGCTACTTTTCAGTAAAAACTGGTCAACATGCTCAGACAGATTTTGAGGTACTTGGTCAGCAAATCAATTTTATTCATTCTATGATTTAGGAGAACTAGTTTGTTAGACTGGCTGATCAGCCACACTGGAAATCAAATCTTGGTGAGTGCAAAATCAGTCATTATAGAGAAGGGGGGAAATGATGTATGGTTTAAATATGAAGATAAAAGCATACATTTTCAGACAGTCTCTTCAGGAGGACATTCATAGTGTTGCACTCACAAAAATTGTGCCACAGATAGTTTTGCAGCAAATGATAAAAGAAAGCTAGCCAGAGAAGAACAATCTCTTTGCCTCTTTTGAGGTGGAAAAGAGGGAAGTGGTACAGACACAGATGCCCCAGTCAGAAAAGGGATGTCCAAGGCTTGTAAATATAAATCCAGTTTAAAAATCAGACTCTATGAACTTGATAACGGTATGTGCAAAATAGTATATCTTGCACCATTTATCAAGGTAACAAATTTCAACCAAGTCTTTTACTTTATCGTGTTTTCTGTGAAAACCCATTTGCGCCGTGCCAACTCTTCTTGAATGACATACCATAGCATACCAAGGCTTTGTAGAAAGTAGTATACTACACCATACACCAGTATAGTATACCTTACCAGAGAGAGAGAGCGATAAAGAATGAAAGACAAAGGATGAGAAAGGCCAAGAAGAAACCTTTCCGTTTGGAGTGGTTTGCTAAAATCTAACACCTCAGACGGGGCACTGAGTTCTGCTACACGACAGTCGGTTCAACGCCAAGAGGAGAGTCAGTCAGCCTTGCAAGAAAGCCACGGTGTCAAACCATTGTATTCTTTTAACAGAAACCCTACAATATCAAGTAAATCAAGAGAAAACAGATGGTGAGAGTGAACAGGAGCCATGGGTGAAAAAAAACAGGTGACGAAAGACAGATTGTGCATTATTCACAGGGTGTGACACCACAACAGAGACTCCAATGGTAAACATGTGTGGTGGTTTGGGGTCTAGTGGCTGCCCCAGCTCCCAAACAGGCTGTCTAGTGTGGGGTTTGAAGCTAGGCTTGGCCTGTATCTCTACTCTGTAACTGACATCTTCAAAGATTTGAATGTTTTAGTCAAATATCTATAAAACATATACATTGCAATCTAAACTATAGTGCCAGAATATGCCACAGATTTAGTATCTTTTCAGACTAGTTTCAACTCATGGCAGTACGTTATGAAAATCTGCTTATCTTGAGATACTCCAGTAATTCATCATAGTGGACATTTATCAGGGTTAAACTTGTTGTTGCAGTTACATAATGATCATGCAAGCAGCTGTTTGCAGGACCCATAATGATCATTCATCCTCAGGGTGTAATTACACAAAATTCAACATCTGATATTTCAGATTTGGCTGTTGTTGTTGCAGGTCCTGAACATAAAACACACTTTTTAAAAGATCTTTGTCAAGAAAACAGCTCAGGAGATGCTGTCGATCAAATGCTATTAACTTCAAAGCTACAATCAACAAAACTTTAACATTTTAATGTTTTCTGTTCTGTGTTGTTATCAGCTGCTCTACCAGTACAGTTTAATTTGGGTTTTGATTGTATGTCAACTACTATAGACTAAACTCTTTGACTAAACTAGATGCCCACCCAGATGTTATCTTTACTTGAGAAAATTCTCTTTTACTGTTTTTTTAAATGGTGAATTTCTTTTGTAACAATTATATCTTAATTCTAATCAGGATGTCAGAAATTATGAAATTTGATGTTTTGCAACATTAGGTATGCTGGCTAATGTCTTTGTAATCTACACTGTGGTTTAACAGAAGAGGTACATTAATGTTTTCTCAAAGCCGGTTTAATAACTAATTTCAGATTATAGTGCTTAGACACTGAACTATTTCCTTATTGACACAGACTACCTTAATCTGTTTGATCCACCTTGATTAACCCAAACATTTTCCTCTTACCAGTTATTATAAACTATACTCAGCGCAGAAATGGCACTTGAGACACAACACATGCATGAATCAGCTGCCAGATTCATTTATATGGACCTAAAAGCACTAAAAATTATATTTAAGACTCTGAGTCATAGTATCCATGTGGAGGCTACTTTGACATGTACCACCCATCTAAACATTATTACAAATCAAGCACATAAATCCCAGTGCAACAGCACTCTGAAATGCCAGCAGCTTCTCACAAGAGGACAATGTCCTCTGTCACACCACAAAACTGCTCAAGAATCCTTGACAAAGAGCCCAAGATGTTGACCAGACCTCCAAACTCCACAGATCCTGTTCCGATCAAGCATCCACAAGATGCACTGGAAAGAGCCTGATCAGTGCCCTATTCTGCAACCCACAAGGACTTACAAGGTACCCCAGCCAATGAGGTCTTGTATAGACACTGTGGAATATGATCATTTTTCAACCTTAAAGCCACATAAGGGGAAAACGAAGTGAAAAGCTGTGTGTGACAGGGTTAAAACACCATATTTTCAAAATATCTCACAGCTCAATTAACACGCAAGACAAAGGTAACAGAAAAAAAGAAATCACACTAAATTCTCCTGTGTCAGAGCTGTCAGATCTCTGTATGATGATTCAACATATATTACAGAGAACTCAATGGAAGAGTAGGAAAATGGTTGGCTGCAGTGTTCAAATAACACTGGGTGCTGAGAGCAGCGTTAAGTAATGAATTTGAGCCTGTTTTATAAGAGAAGACCAATATGTCATACTTTCAAAGTATTACTATTTTTAGGGTTTTTTTTGTCCAACCAGAGGTGTGTAATCAGGAACAGCAGTAAGGCAGATGGGAATGAGTGGGTAGGAGATGTCTGTTCTTGTCTGTAAGCATCTTTATCATCTTTCACTTTGTCAGTCAGCATCCCTGTCATAATAGAAAATGCCATGTCCAGACCAGTCATGTTATTGACAATAACACACTGGCCTGGCTCCATTCAAATAAAAAGGGCTGCATGTTTTCATGCTGGTCCGAATTTGGCCTTAGACTGGCAAAATATCACATTGTCTAGAGATCTTCAGTGCCCAAATTGCTTGAATGTCTATACCAACGCAGAATCTACATCCCCTGTCTTCAAATTTAGCAAAAAAGGAAAACTATGTAAACCCCCTACATCTGACAGTCTACCTGCCAGTCTGTCTGTCGGTCTGTGTGGGTGTGGTCATGCCTGTCTGAAGTTTCTGAGGCTCAGAGCGAAGCATTGTACAAAGTGACAACCCCATCAAAGAGACCGGGCCTGCATAAAAGGACATTTTATGACTCTGCCCTTCAAAAGAACAGTTTGAGGAGTTCAAAGCACACACACAGGGAGAGGCAGACTGTGGATGGAAAGTTCAGCGCAAAACCAACAGTGAGACAGTGAGAGGATGGAAGAGAGACAGAGGGGAAAAGTGAGAAACAGACATAAAAGGCAGGGAGAGGAAAACCCTCAAAAGCCATTTGATATCTCTCATCAAAGAGCAACGCTAACCTGCCTCACTTTGCATTTCCAGCTTGATGCTAAATCTCCAACATGAGGTTGTCATTCTCTCCACGGCCGGCGCACATCAAGCCCCGCCGGGGTGTTTGATCGATCTCACCAGTTTGCACGTGTGCATTTAGGGCACACACCTTCCAGCCATATGCACGGGATTTCTTCAGAAGACAGGAAATGTCATTTTGTGATTTACAGTGAGATATTGATGTTTGGTTAAAATAGGAACAATGGTCAGCACTGATGGAGTGCCCTTTTGTACACCTATCCGCTATAGTGCAAAGATTTAAAGCCTCAGCCGAATCATCTGGCACAAAGGCAGACAAAGGCGGACACCTACTGTGTTTTTAATTAATGGCTGCAAATCAAAGCCGTCCAGCTGCATTTTCCTTCCAAAATGCTTTCAAGTCATAAAAAATACCTAACATAGTCCTTGTCTGGATAGTCAAGGATGACATATGATGAATTCCTGTAAAATATGATTCTATTGTGAGCGTCAGAGAAAATGAATATGTTTGCTGGTGAATCATATTTTCATGTAAGCAAATGCTAGGAGTGTCAAATGCCAGTCAGTTAATGAAATCTACTTGTTCAGATCCACAGTCGATCCAATGCAATGCAATCACACAATAAAACATGTAAACTGACCTTTTTAAAACAAGTTTAAGACTGCATATAAACTGGTTTACATTTATTAGACTGCACCTTGCAGAGGGAGGCAGGGAACACAGAATAAAAATAGTAACTAGTCTAGATTTGACTTTTCTGCACACACTGATTAATCAGTGTTTATTGCAACGTTGTTGTTAAAGCTCTGATGTATTTTGTAAGTTTCAGTTCACTCAACTTTTCCCACTACTCAGAAATTTGTTTTGTTCAATTTTCTTCTTGTTCTTCTTGGATGTGTGACCTTTACTGTACAGCATAATAAAAGTGCAGAATTTGACTCTTGAAGGCTGTTTTCAGATTCAGCTGTTGAACGTGAAAACTTCCTCTGTGCTTATAATCTGAGTTGATGGCAAGTATCTGTGAACAGGATTTACGACATTCCAACTATAGTAACTTGGAAGACCTTCCTGGTACAACAGACAAGATGTGGAAACTTGAATCCTGTACTGTTCATACATGGTGAATGAACTCTCAGTAACACAGATACTAAACCTATCAATAATATTTTCACTGACAGTGATTTTTGTCTGCCAAAATATCCGATCTTGTAGTACAATTTCCACTTGTATTAACATTATTTAACCTTATAATGGTAATGTGGCACTTTATTGATTTCCAGCCAGTCATTATTTTGCACATACATGTGACTGGAAGAACTATCGAGTTGTATAAATATCTGGAATACAGGATTAAAGGTGAAATCCTGTCCTTTGTTTTGTTCTTTCTGAAACTTGTTGTATCTGGAATTAAAGGTTTTCAGCAAGCTATTGTTTAACCCTCTGAACCCCAAGCAGTTTCTAGAGGTTGTTTGCTCCTCTAACACTCACCTGGTTTCGAGGTTCAAATGGTTAGCATGAGCTCACTCATATGGCTTTGAAAGACATGTAGAAAAACCCAGCTGTAATTACCGTATCTAACCAGAAGAAACTGCGGAATTAAACTAGTAAACACAATAAAACTACAGCCCCTTTCGGGCATGCTCTGTTTTCCACTGATCTAATGGCATCTGAACAAGCTGGTTTCATGTCTGAAGGAGGCCCCTGCTCACTTTTCTGTAAAAGCCGCAATGGCAATCACTTTAACACAAAATCAAAATCAGCTATGTTACGTATCCCATGTATGAAACGGCCTAAAGACAGAGAGACAGCAGACAATGGATCATTCATTATGGAAACCTTTCTTATTAAATCACACTGTTGAATGCAGATATTCCCTTATATATCCACATATGACACATACAAGGTCAAATTCAACCATTTAAAAATGAGTAAGTTTGAAGTTGAAGTATCTTTTTCGTGAATTATATTTCTTCAAAATGAAGCCCAATACACATCTATACAGACAGTGGACGTTTTCTCAATTCTGTATGTGTGTGTGTGTGTGTGTGTGTAACTGTGTGTGTTGTTCTGGTGGTGGTGATTAGAGGTGGAGGTGTTGGAGGGGGTATGGTGTCGGAGGTGGCAACTCTCCTTCACCTCACTAACTAATCCCCCAATAACAAAGGCCTGCTTCTCTGCTCTGCTGGACTCTGAGCCCTAGTGGACTCTGGCTCAGCCTCCAGGCCCCAAAAACCTGCTGTTTACAATTTCCCTACTCCTGCTTTAAATGTTGCTTCATTCTGAGAGGAAAAAAAGGGTGTGGTGGGGGGTTGGAGAGATGGAGAGAGAGAGAGAGAGAGAGAGAGAGAGAGAGAGAGAGAGAGAGAGAGAGAGAGAGAGAGAGAGAGGACACAAAGGTGCCGTTTTGTCCGGCGGGAACAAGGGAGCTATTACATGAGAGATGCAGGGAGGAAGGAAGGAAGGGAGAATCAGGGAGGAGGAGGAGGAGGAGGAGGAGAAGGCCCCGTTGGGGATTAGCTGGCCAGCTGCTCCCTCAGGGACCAGACATGAGCGACACTTTTATTCTGACAGGAAGTGCGACTCCAGAAGAAGAGGCAGAAGAATAACGGAACAAGGGCAAACATTTAAAAAGCAGTGGAATAGCAGAAGGACAAATGTTGGAGAAATACAGAGGAAAAAAGCATCAACAATCACAGGCTATAGATAGAATGTCATCTGAGAAGCCGGTTCTACAAGCAGGCACAGTGACCCACCAAATGTGTACAATAGTAAAAAAAAATAATAAGTGTTGCACAAATTTTAAGTCACTTTTCCACTTGTGTGTTTTATACCCTTATAGTACAGGATATGACGAATATACAACATATTTATGCTTTCTAAATGAATAAGTGTCTCTCTCTGACCCATGTATCCAGTGTGCAGACAGACAGGACAAGACATGCATTTAAGAACACCATCTGGATTGAAATGGGACACACTCTGTTTTTTATTTGCATTAAAATAAAATGTTTAAAAGTTTCTGTTTTATGTTTATATCAGAACTAAAATTTGTATCAGATCACAGGTGGATGGTTAGATTTCAGAGTTTTTCTACTCTTCCAATTAAATGTCACAAACATTTCAGAACACTGAGTATTATCAAATGGGTACTCATCTGTTTATCACTCACCAGTGTTCTTGAAAATTTGTCAAATTTTCGTTGTGCTCACTTCTTTAGAGGAAAGAACAAGTCAAACACTTTTTTCCAGTTTTTCTTTTTTGCAGCCAGTGTAAATTGATATGCATATAAGGCGTGAATGTGATACAGCTGGAATTACACCTTTGCACACTGTACTCAAAATTAACGCTGTTTCCCAAAAAATACAGTTGTTTACTCTTGCAGAGAAAATACATGTAAAGTTCAGAGTATGTATTTAGTCAGCAAAGTTTGATTTCAGCACAAATCAAGTGAAAATTTGGACATAAACAACTAAACATATATATTTTTGTGTGTTTCTAATGCATCGTCAGTCAGTGGGTCTGAGGCTACATCAGCACTTCCAAATGCTTTACTTTGAAGTCCATTTTTTCTTCATTTCCGCCAGCCATCTTGACTAAAATGCCTTAATTGAGTTTCTCTGCAATGGCTTTAAAGTACGTAAATTTTAAAATGACAACCTCATGTTTCGGTGTACATCAGAAAACTGAGAAATTAAAAATATGAATGGTTGTGCGATCACAAAGTCAAGAGTAACCTGAAAAAAATGCATTTGTTTTTCGGTAAAATCTCCACATAACAACCTGGAAAGTGCACACGAAAACAGCATTTTAAACATTAGACAGCTCGGTGTAGACGTTGTCTGAGATGACTTCGCCATTCATTTGCTGCTCCTTTTTTTGTCCGACACCTCACTGCTGTCACTACTTGGGGACTGAATGATCAGTGACCTAGTTACCATATTTCTGAGAGGATTTGTGGCTTAAAATATTGCTCTGAGCTCATCCCAGCTGGTTGCTGCTGGTTTCTGTGTGACAGAGTTCTGTGGAGATTTGCAGGACTTTTAATGTCCATTTTCAACATTTTAAAAACTCTTGTTTTCTATAATATACACTCATGGCAACTGTATGTACGATTACTAAAGTATTATGATTATAACAAAGTTATGGCTAAGGTGTGGTTGGGGTTGGACTTTTAAACACCTGACTAAAGGTGGAGGAGGTTCATGGTTACGATTAAGTCAGATACACAATTACTTTCCATCACTTTGTCTAATATGGATTTAACTCCTAGTCTCAGTTAATATCAGTGGAACCAGTGACAGAAGTGGTGCAGAATGTCATCAAATAAATGCCACCTCATCTAAGAATAATTTAAAAAACGAAAAGATTTACAATTGCAATTTTAAGGTTTTTGTCCAGCTCATAAATACCCAACAATTTGGAAACATATTACAGAGAACTAAAGCTTGAACAAAAGTGAACTATTTGTGAAGTTTGGTTTATTTGTGTTTCCACATAGATTGTTAAATTCATGGCACTGATGCCCTGATATGTATGGATCAGGTTGCATTTGTGTTTTGCAGTGTTGTGACTCTTCCCATGAATTGTCTGAAACGTTAGCAAAAAGTGTTTTCATTTGTAGCTCATGTAATATGCATCTGTCACCCTCACTGATGCTACAGCGTCTCCATGCATTACAGTATGAAATATCCTGTTAAACTACAGTTAGTTCAAGTATACATGCTTCACATGTATATGGCAAAGAAATACGTCCCTGTAGACCACAGAGACAGTATGAGTGTGGTCGTGGTTTACAGCCCACAGAAGCTGTGCATCTCTTTACAATGAGCCACTAATATTGATATCTCCATCAGCTCAATGACACTAGCAGCTCAGACGAATTATACCATCATGTGGCACGAGACATGAGGCCATCTCACAGGAAGTCTTCACACATCCCACGTAGCGTCTTCAAATGCTGATCGAAATTTCAAAAACCTTGAAGAAAACCTCGCAAGGCCAGAGAGAAAGAGGATGCAGAGAGTTTTTTCCTTCCTTCCCTCTCCTCTGCCTCTCTGTCTTTCTTTCTCCATATGGCAGCCATTTGTCTGGAGGAGGTCTGTCAGACATAAATAATAGGTTATGAAAAAACAGAAGGAGGGAGGGGGGGACGCTTGCTTTCTTCCTGAGGGACGGGATCTCTAGAGGCCTGGTGTCCTTCATGGCAAAAAACGGGGAGAAAGTGAGACAGATGGAGGAAAAGAGAAAGATGGATTGAAGGAGAAGCTGAGGGAGAAAATGCAAACTTTATTTAAGGAAAGTGGCCTGTGTGCTGTCTGAAGGAACTGTGCATATTGACAAAAATAAGAGACAGCAGCAGAAAAGCAGAGAGATCTTCAGTTTTCATGTTATATATGAGCAAGTTTTTTTTTCTTATTTCTTTTTTTGGGGGTTTTGCTTCAATGCAACTTCTGTCAAGGTATTAATCGTTGCACTAAAGCAAGATGAAGTTTGATTAATTGACTAATCAGTGCGGCAGGAAGACGAGGAGCCAGGAAGAAAGAGAAAGTGAGGGAAAGACAGAGAAGAGGAGGGCGTTTTGTGAAAGGGAGATGAAGTGCAAGGCAAAGAACATTAAGGCCTTCTCAAGTTTGTGCGCGCTGATTTTCATCTGAAACCAATTAGTTCCAAACCACGAAGACAACACCAAGCCTAGTTTTTAAAAACATCCTCTCTCTCTCCTCATCTTCCCCCCTCCTGTCCATTCATGTGTCAGGCTCTGCAGCTCTCTGCTGGATCTAGACTCCTATGTGTGTGCATGCACAAGGGTGTGTGTGCATGCATGCGTGTGTGTGTGTGTGTGTGTGTGTGGGCGCGTGCACTTAAAGGCATCGTGATTAACATTCGCCCCAATTCGCTGAGGGACACGCATTCTAAGCCCTTCCTTCCTGCTCCGAGTGGAATTCTCATTAGCTGATAACTACTTTTCAAGAGACTGCTGCATTCCTCTGCTGGATACCAGGGGCCTTACAGGACTCCAGAACACACACACACACACACACACACACACACACACACACCTACACACACACACACACACACACACATACACGCACGCACACACGCATGCATGCATGTATGCATACACACACGTGCATGCACAAGCAAAATCATAGATACAAACAAGAATTCTCCTGCTGACAGAAACACACAAATGGATACACTCTGATTTTCTGTCTTTTTATTATTTTCCTTCAAAAGTGTTTCATTGTGCCCTGCCGACTCTCCTAACTTCTCTTTTAACCCCAGCGTGTCCACAAACACAGACAGGTAGACAGGCAATAATCATTTCCTGCATTATTCTGTCTTCCTGAGCTAGAGGACAAGAGCACTTCCTTTATTAGATTCTAACCAGAAGTTTATGGTATCTGTTAGCACTGAAACCAAATGCTCTGCAGCATCTTTTGCTCACTTCCCAGGACAATGAAACTGCCAAGCAGACCAGGTTGGGGGGGAAGAAAAAGAAAGAGAGGTGAATGTTTCTGTTTTAAAGTGGGGGCAGACAGAGGAGAGACAGGGACACCTGGTGCTCAGTTTTCTCATCATCATCACACCTCATTTGGTTTCATCCTGAGATATTGACTACATTCAGAGGAATCTGACATTTATAATGCCTTTGGGAGCAGGAAACCTGTTGATGGGAAAAAGAAATACTCTTATAAGTCATATGGAGTTAAAAAAAAAAACACATTAGAAGGGATGTGGGGAACCACATGCATGTGAAAAGAGAAAGAAAAGTTAGCCTGATCTTTCAGCCAGCCATGTCTAGCCAGAGTGTAAATGTGCAAAAGGTGCTCTGTGAGAGATTAGTCAACAAATGACCAGCTGTCTGGTACTGCTCTTGCTCTGCATATGTAGACTCACCTTCCTTGCCTCACCATCTGCCTTTTTGCTTACAGTGACATCTGCATGGACTGTTTTTCTTTACAACGTTCACTTCTACACCAACCCCGAGATTTCCCCTGTGCTCAGAGTGCACCACACGCTCGATGTTTCATGTCAACAAATGGGGCTATTAATTTATAATGTGAACAGTAATGCAGAGTGGACTGGTTATTGCAGAGACCGAAGGGAGGGATGTATCTGTAATAATAGAGAAAGAGAGACTTAAGGGAGAGAGGGAGACGTGCAAATCACTATGAAAACAAAAATGTGAAAATTAAAAAGCAGATACAGCATTAATCAAAGTGTAGCATCAGCACACATAATGCAAGTAAGCTCCATTTAAACCCTGACACAAAGTTATTTCAGTATTCAGTGTCCGGTTTCGTGTGAATTTAAGAAACCAAACTTTAACCGTAGTAGTGTAAGAAAAGAAAATTGTTTTATTATCAAAACGGCTTTCTTGTGTCATTCTGGACCCAGGTAGCCTTGTGAATCACACCAGCACACTCAGTAGTATTCTAGCAGTTTCTCACTTTGGGTGAGCCAGCTTTAGTCCAGTGATGCTCACAGTTTTGGATGTGTGGATTTGGACTAGTTTGGCCTGAGAGAACTGACACATTTAGCTGGATTCAGGCTGACTGTGGACCATGGAAATCCAGGGTGTCATTCATACCTGTACATGGTCTAAATTGTTCCATCCAACCTGCTGGATTTGAACCAATATGGACATGGGCCAGTGACAAAGTTTGTCATGCAATATTAGGGTTGTTGCAATTACTTAGTTTTTCTAAATTATTTTGACCATAGCTGTTCAAAAAAAGGAAAAATTACATTTTTCGACTGAAGTTTGCATCTTGATTAAGTACCTCATATGCAGGTAAAATGTATCTTATGCACCATTTCTTGTCTCTCAACATTTTCCTGGTCAAAACTGTTATCCAAAGTTTATAATAAATGTCTATAAAGTTGTGCTTGCTTGATATGATGTCTAAATGTACATTATTATTTGACTTTCCTCTCCTCTCCTCTCTGTCCTGTATTTGTATTTGTTCCTCCTCTGTTCTACTTGATATGTAGATGTAAATGTGCCTGAGGCTTTCCAGTTTTCTTATTTCTTGCCTGCAACTCACAGCTTCTCTCTGTGATTCCAGTTGTCTACCTGTTGGACTGATGTTCTGTAATAGGCCAGCATTGCCACCCACTTAGTTCTCATTCAGTCATTTGTCTGGCTCCTTCCCCTCCCCAGGAACACTTCCCCTCAGCCTGTAAAATGATCACCGGATGGCTACTTGATTTCCCTCTCTATTTCTCTGTCTACCTTTCCTCCTCTCCTCTCCTCTCCTCTCCTCTCCTCTCCTCTCCTCTCCTCTCCTCTCCTCTCCTCTCCTCTCCTCTCCTCTCCTCTCCTCTCAATCCTACCTCTCCTTTTCCCCTCCTCCATCATTTTCGTGTTTCTTGCGTTGCTCTTTTCCTCCCTAAAATGGATGCTGCTCCCCGGGGAGTGGTCAGCAGAGAGCAGAGGAAGGAGGAGGCACTTACCGTAGAACTAAACACTGATGCTCCTCAAAAGAAGGCTGTTAATTCACAAAGGTATTAGGTGTTGGCAGTTAAGGATGATGAGACAGACGCTGGAATGGCTTTGAAATGATTTCCTGTCTCTTAATTAAAACTGATTAACACAGTTTGTTGAATTCAGCTTGATTTAATCTCCATTGTAATACAAAGACACTTCTATCAGTGTTCTTATTGGATAAGCTCTGTTTTGACTGAATGTGGAAGAGCATGTATTGCTTTTTCTGCATCTTTTTTGTATTTATTGTTATAAACATGCTTAATCTTTACTGTCGATCAAGCTTCAAGTGTCACTGGCACTGAGAACTAGAACAAATCCCTACATTCCTACATATCTAATAAAAGCGATACTTTAGAAACCCCACAGGCCTTTGTTTGTGGTTGCCCATTTGTGAAAATTAGGAAATTTGGCATTTTATCTGATCTGGTAAAGGTTTTACGGAAACCAGTTTGTGGTTTTTGTCTGCATTCAGGCAGAAGTTTATTGAAGGAAGTGCATCTTCCATAATTTATGCTCTAAACTATCGACTGTTTCCAGTACTCACACTGTAAAAATCGAAATCCGCCTCCTGTTGATTGTTAACCAGTGTGTATGTTCAGTCTGTTGGCATTATAAAATTTAGAATAAAATTAGGTAATTATGTAAATAATTATGCATTTGTGTGTACCAGCCTTACCAAGGCCTCATTTACAGTAAACTTCAGAATACACTCTAAATGGACTTGAACTTAAACAGCTCTGTTTAAGATCAAAATTGACCTTCTGCAAAAGATTGCACATATGTGTGAACATGTTTGTGTAGCAGAGACTGAGTAGGTCCAGGATGTCTATCCCAACCTTTATTTACAATGGCTGTCTGCATACTCATCCCTGTCAAAAGATGAGCTTTGGGCTGCATGTTGGCCCATGCCAACACGGGCTGATGGTTAAATTTATGTCACAAGGGTTCTTAAAGATAATCAAAAAGTATAATTTAAGCTCAAGCTTCATAATATTCTAGAAATTAAAGTTTATCTTGCATATTTTGACCTTTTGAACTCTGAGTTCTTCTCCTCTTTTAACATAAAATTTAAAAATGTGATCAAATCTTTACTTTATACTCATTCAGTATATACACATCATTTAACTACACTATGAGTTTGGCTACATTAAGAAACAAGAGATGCCATTCGAGAGAATACATGTACAAAAAACAGAGCTGATGGCTGTGTGTTTGAGATAGTCAGCAGCTTGTAGTTTTAAATCACTACATATTGTGTGGTTGCATTATATATCCAGGCTGCTGGTGATGGAGCTACAAGGAGACCTTCTGCCGCAAACTGCACGCTGATCCAGCTCTGCACCAATCCGGAGCCTGGTGCCCCCCTGTTGTTGCGTGATCAGACGGTCTCAGGGGCCCCCAGTTGCACTGGCTGACTCCACTCCTTTTCAATGGGGTCTTCCGCTGTCATAGTCACAGCCATGGCCCTGAATTCCCGTACACACATACCACATACACAGTCCCTAAACATCCACCCGCATGTGCACACACACTCATAGACATCAGGGGTGGCAGAGGCTGGAGCCAGAGGGGGGCGCGCAGAGGGTGTGGGGGGGGGGAGAAAATGGGGATAGCCCCGACCGGAGGCACGCTTCTAGACTTGTGGATGAGGCAGAAAAGCCATTATGGATTGTTATGGTTGGCTGATCGCTCCCTTTCAGCTGCTGAGCTGCAAACAAAAGCGGCAGGCAGAAGCTAAAATAATGGATCTCTTTTCCACACGCCCCCTCCGGAGCGTATCTGACTTTATGTGATCACAGATGCATGTTGGGAGGCGGAGGGGAGTGTGTGTGTGTGTGTGTGTGGGCGCACGCATGTGTTTGCATGCATTTATAAGTGCTCGTGGCTGTGTGTGCACGCCTGTTTAAATGCATGACAGAGACAGACAGAGACCATGAAAAAGGGGGAATGCAATTTTTTATTAATCTTTGCAAATGCAGGTGAGCATTTCCTGAATGTGTTCAAAAATATTACACTTTCATTGACCAAAAATGTTCATGGGAGTTGATGTGCAAAAAGGTATTAGTATGATCCTCAGGTGTTACCAGGGAAACAAAGCTATATTTAGTAAAGCACATGCGCTCACACACACACACACACACACACACACACACACACACACACAAATGAACGCATACATAAGTGTGGACACAAATTCTCACACAAACATGAAAAGGACCACATCCTATTGAGAAAGACGCTGCACAGCTTCGCTTGCTTAAGTTGAATTGTGATGTTGAATATTGTCATTGGTGAGCGAATAGTCATTAGGATGAAGAACAGGCTCATTGACAATGGCTGAAAAAAGGTTCTGTTACCATTTTGAAAAAAATCTGGGTTAGAAGAGAAACGTGCAGATTGTGTGATATGTGAATATGAGGTTACTATTTGCCATTTTATAAACAGCTAGCCTATTTTGGAGGATGTTATCCTTGATTACTAACAGCACAATGACAGTGACACATTGGCTGCTGTTATGTCATTGGGCTTCGGTGACATTGAGGGGAGTTACAGCTATCCATCCATATCCATCCATCCATTAGTCTATAAATAGAACTGGAGCCATTTATAGACCAATGGCACACTGTGAAGCCTGAGCACTGTTTTTTTTTTTTTTTTTACAATAGGATTAGGTCTCAGTTCTGTTCTTTTTATATGCTTGCATAAACCTACAACAGTGATTCAAAATTAGAATTAAAATATGCATTATGTATTAGAATGCTAGAAATATACAACAGAGGTATTTTGGTATATTTAGGGTTTTTTTTTGGCTAAAGCAGATGTTCCAGAGACAGACAGTAGCACAGAATGATTGTGGGGTTTTTCAATGCTACAGTTTAACAAAAAACAAGTCTGTAAAATGCTGGAAATTGCAATGAAGACAGCCCATTAATTTGCAAATTACACATTTATAAGGTCACGCCATAGAATGTCCTTTTCCAGACTACAAAACCGCTGAATACGAACATGCCAATGTTTAAACTGGCTGAGCTTTAAAGAGCTCTGCTGTCCTATTCGAAGAGACACCAGAGAAGCTCACTGTGGAGCTGACTCATACTGTGCCTTAAGATTGACACCATTTTTTTCAGCCTCTCTGGGAACTGCACTAAAGTGGAAACAGAAGCTGATTTAGTTCTTTATAAATCGTGTTTTAAAACAGCAATAGTTGAGTCAAAATCCTGTCAAATTAAAATAGCAAACCATAAGACACAATAAAACAAGTGACTTACAGACACATCTGAATAACATACAGGATATATACACAATATTAAAAGACAAAGGATACAACACAATACGGCATGATTTCAGAGTTACAGGTACTACTTGAATCAAATACAAAGATAATATAAAGAGAACTGGTGGATCTTTATGCAGAAAAAAAGTGCAATATGACTACTTCACTTATTTGAAACAACATGTACAATATTACTCTTGTAAACTATATAATATGTGCAATATCCACTCAGGGTATTTATTATTTTCACATTATTTTATACAGAGTGCTTTTTATACTGTGTACTTACACCAATCAGCCACAACATTATGACCACTGACAGGTGAAGTGAGTAACATTGGTCATATTGGTACTATGTGTTGTTCTGCTGGAAAACCTTGGGTTTTGACATCCGTGTTGATGAGACTTAGACACCCAAATAAACATTGTCCCAAAACAAGCACACTCCCTCATTCAAGTGGCAATCCCAAATGTCACTGGCCTACCACCACAGGAAAATGCACCCACCACATGGAGAAAACATCAAACAGTCAGGAGCTTGTTGAGGAACATGACAATGGCCCAACATGTTGATTTGACCTCCAAACTTCCTACACTCCATTGTGATCAAGCATCAACACGATGCAGTGGAACAAGTTTGATTGACAGAGGCCCCACTGCACAAGCCAGAGTACCCAAAGGATCCACTGCCAACGTCCTGGTTCCAAACCCCACAGGACACCCTGAGAGGTCCTCTTGTCCATGTCCAATGGTTCAGAGCATTTTTGACCATATAAGGGCGACCAACACAATATTAGGCAGGTGGTATTAATGTTATCCCTGATTGTTGTATTTCATTCTTGTAATGTATATTTGTATATAGTTTCTTTTGGTTCTGCTCTTACTTTTATTCTTTACCATGTACCCATGAAAATGGCAATAAAATTCTATTCTCTTCTTTTAGCAGTAACATAAAAGTTTCTCAAGTCTGAGCAGTTCTTTCATTAAAAGGTAAGGTTACAGAGATTACGAGCAGCCACTATGAAGGCTCATTAGCCTCCGTTTTCGTGCCTAAATCTCAAAACGTCTAAGAGCATCTGGCTGCTTGACCTCAGTGCTCGAACCGGAATGCGATGATGCAAGAGTTTTGCTAAATAAGTTGGCACCAACCCGTTTAAAACCTCAATATTACATCATATTCAGAGTTACTCCATATTTTCAGTTTGTTTCAGTGTTTTTCTGTGGGAGAAAACAAATCCACGAAGCGATGTTGCGATGTAATCATGTTAAGGCTGCAATCAGATTATTGAATTAATTTCATTTGAAATTAGCAGGCTATTCATTATGTGACTGTATTCAGTGCAACTCAGTGTTTCACAGTAAACAATTTTTAATTGTTTAATATTTCAGTGTCATTTCAGTAATATAAAATGCTTAGTTTATCTCAGTTAACTGCTTGGAAAACAGTGCAGATGACTGACCTATTTCTTTGTTGTCTTTATGAGCCATAAATTCCTCTATAACCTCTTTAACACACGTATAATGCCATTTGTCACCTCATTGTAATTGCGGAAACTATTTCCTTATATACAAATGTAAATTCCAGCAAATAGGGGTGGTGTGGCCACAGGTGCACTTTCAGTATCTCTCACTCCGTATGCCATACACAAGCACAGGATGCATTTTCAAAGAACAGTCATTTTTTTCACTTCATGTTCTAACTTGTGCCATCACTGGAGAAAAAGGCTGCCTGCGCTGTCAGTGTCAAACAAAGACGACACATGCAATGAAAAAGAAAAAAAATGCTAATGACACAAGTTGAAACACCTGCACCCATTGTTTTCCTCATAAGAGCATCGTCATGGTTTGACGTCATCATGCTGGGACATGCCACTATTTCTATTTCCCAGAGTCAACACATGTCAGCTTTCCAGAAGAGCAGCACTTTCGTCACGTTTGTTCCCCAGACTTCCTCTTTTCGCGTGATGACATGTGAGGATGTGTCACCTGATGTGCGTCAAATTCCGTGTGCTGCATTTTATTAGCTATTTCCACAAACAGCTGGTTTCTTGAGGAGAATTGAAATAAAAAAATATGTATGTATATTTGACATAACTTATTCATTGTCTGTACAGAATAGCTTTTTATAGCAGGAAAAAAGCCATTCTGACCACTCTATTAGTGTTGTTTAAACCTGACATGCTTAAAAAAAGGCAAAAACACCTATATTTTCCATTAATCAACTACTGTGTGGGGAAAAACTGCCTACCTTGTAATAAGTCGCAAATTTAGCTTCTTTCATGTCTCATTATGTGTCGATATTTTCCTAATAGGAAGAAGTAAAGTAAGTTGTATTTGTGCAATTAATAGTGTAGGTGTTCCACCTCCTCTATCAAAGTACATTAATGCACCCACTTGCTCAATTCGCATGAAGAAGCTTGAGCAGTACAACTTTTATCTGAATGGAAACATCAGAGGTGTAGTCAGTGCTGATGAGGTTCTTGCAGTCGATGACACTCATTTACTCCACAGTTATAAAACTGCTGTTATCAAACAGTTACCAAACTGCTGTAATCAAAATCCAAATCTGTGTGGTTTATAAAACTACAGAGTGTGTTATGTGTCTGACTCTCTCTTCGTCTTCTTCTACATTTCTTCTGTGCCCACATGTAAAACAGAGAAAGATTAAGATAAAGATAAATCACAGTGGTTGAGGGAAAATAATCTTGTGAAACAAGACCTGAATAACATTACAGTACATTAAACAGGCATATTTCTTTGTACATTTGACAGACACCATTTGTTATCTGGGTTTTTTGGACCTCAGTAGCATTACGGTACAGACCGAGTTCTTCAGCTTTTTCCCACCCAGTCTGACAAGAAAGCTGCACTGACTCAGTGTTCAAACTGTTATTTCCTCTCATTGTGCCTGATTCAAACACGCACACTTACACACAATTGATTGTAGGTGATGCATTTTCCAATGAGCTTGTGTTTTTACGTCTATTTCCACCTAAGTGACGTAAATCAAAGATATTTTTATTTTGCTAATGTGTTCTGAAGGTCAAGTATAAATATTTGTCATGCAACAGTTATGAAACCATTGAAATTCATATGAGTAAATCTGTTAGCAAAGTAGTGTAGTCCATTTATCATAGTGAGACTATACTAATATACCAAATAGAAATAGTTTCTCATGTTTATTTTTTGTCATCTCTATCTTAAACCTTTTTAAAGACATTTACTAGGATATTCATGGCAGTCAAAAAAAAGCTAAAAAGAAAACAAAGTTCTTTTCAATTAAAAAATGTCTAATGTCTCAGCTTTGACAAGTCTGACAGAAGTTGCTTTTAGGTTAAAGGCAAAAGGAAGTGCTGGAAGTCTGTCTTTTCACAGCTCCCAAATATGTAAGTGTGAGAAGACTGACAGTCAAAGCAGTTCTTGTTGAAGTCCAGTGAACTGGAAAACATAATGCAGTGTTTGTTGATGTCAGGCAAAGCACTGACATATTAAACCATGTTGAAGCATGAGACACAACTAATTGAACAGTCCTATGATATATTGCGCTCGACCACACTCAGAACCCTCAGGAATGTTTCATCATTTTCCTTTCAGTTGCATATTGGTTCGTAACCCGACATTTTGTCATATTGTGTGGGAAATGTTGAAATAGTTGCAGTAAGAGATGGTGAAACAGAGATGAGGAGCCTTATGATGTCAAAACTTCTATTACTAGTGAAAATTCAGTTTTTTCCCCCAATATTCCTTTGGTACCTGTGACCGTTCTTTATTGATTATGCCATTACAATGCTTGCCAGAGCATTCAGTCTACTGCATGATGAATAAAATTTTAAAAAACTTGTTTGGTCTACATATCTAAATAGGCATCACCAATAAGAAATAAAATCCATCATAAAATATCTGATGGATTAATTTGTTAAAATTGAACCGTGGGGACCTTTCTTATATAAATGGACGTTTGCTGGTTAGGCCTGGTTTCTGTGGCACCATTTCCCTGCTGGTGCACCGGTAACAACACGTTTTACATCAACCAGCCATCCCTGGTTTGCCAGAGCTGAAAAAGAAAGTAAATGTAGCATCAGAAACAGAGATGGCTACACAGGTAGGAGTATGGTGGAGCCTATGGTGGGAAAACCCAATCTGATGCTCTCAGTGAAAAAACAAACTCATTCAAAAAGTAAGGATTAAAGTTTAAAAGAAGAAAGCATTGCCAGAAGGTGGAGACAAAAGTTCCAGACTGCAGGTTTAACTAAATAAAGATACTGATATCCGTTTACAAGTTACAAGTTATTTTATTGCTCCAGAGACGCAAAGCATTTCACCAAAAATGGATCATGTGTGAGCCATGAGTGAGAAGCGGCCATCCAGGAGATTGTTTGCCGGAACAAAACTAAGCTGGAACAATAAATGTTCCCAACTGCTGGACGTTTCTGATTGCAGAATATTCTCATTGTTGCCCCTTGTGGCCATTTGGAAAAAATAACAATCATCACAATAGCAGATTTCGCCAACTGTCAGTCACAAGTGGTGTGTCCAGTGTTTCCCTCCAGTAGAGCAGTAATATGACATTTATGGCACTGGAAGAAGAAGACAGTGCACTTGACAATGAAGATTTATACTTTCAAGCTGCATCTTTCAGTTTTACAAGACAGCAGTTGGCTTGTTTGGTAAATGCACATCTGAGTAACTCCAGATAAAACACACACAACACACTTCCATCAGCTTTCTATAGCAACCAACCAGGAGCTAACTGTCTATACACTTCTCAGGCTAGAGTTGGCATACGACAAGGATTGCAGAAAACAGACCTTTCCAAACTTGAGACATTACATCAGACTTTTTTGTCTTGTGATATTATTTATATTGATTCAATGAAATTTCTTTTTGTCTTCTCTATGTGTCAAAATTTGCAGAGAATGTTTATTCTGAGGTTCAGAAAAACACAAACAAACTGGTGGATAAACAACATTCCCTGCAGTAAAACTACAAAATACTCAAGATTACGTATCCCCATATGAGTAACATTTCCTATCCAGGAAGAAAACACAGGGTGTCTGTGTAATGTCAGTCCTGATAATGAGTGGTTCTTGGTCATGTGTGAGTAATAAAACCCAGCATACTGTTTATTTCTTCAACTTGCTCTCTTTTTAGAGCATGCAGAACTCAGATTATTACCCTATTTGCAGTCATTGTTTTCAGAGGTCACAGTTTGAACACGTGATATAAAATCAGTCTTGTGTGCTGGCGTTTTTGTGTGACAGTAGCGGCTTTATTGCAGCATCCATTCATCATATTTTGCTGTGAAATTAGAAGCACCTTTGACACATCCGCAAATATTTCACCTCTTTTAACCTCTTTTTTACTCTTTTTCTCCCTCTTATCTCTGCTGCTCGGCCTCCATTTGACTCAGCTCTGCTCTCTCTCTCATTCGCTTCCCCCTCCAGTCTTCCCATGGGCCCACAGGAGATGATAAGGTGATGTCATACCTCCGCTTCCTGGCGATGTGAGTAACTGTACACTGTGTGCCTTGGGCCATGGCAGGGAGTGTGAGTGTGCGTGTGTGAGTGTGAGCAGCGGGTTGTGTTTTTGAATGAGAGAGACAAATGTAGAGAAGAAGAAGAGGAGGAGAGAGAGTCAGTGGTGGAATGATTACAAAAGCTGCCTGGCCCAGAATCTTCCTAAATAAGCACTGAATGCCTTCTTTATAGTGTTTGTAACAAGCATACAGGAAATTTGCAAAATTGTGATGCTGTCATGATTGTGTGTTTCTGACTACATGCACATTCACAACTACTATATCCAACCTGAATGACCTTATAGGTTATCTGTCCCTCTTAATGCAACCCATGGGCGTATCTTCTGAATAACGTGTCTGCACATACAGTGTACCTTGAGTTGCAGCACCAGTAGCTCAGGTCGTCCATGTGTGTCTACACAGGATGCATTCAGGCATAGGAATAAGCTGTAGGTCACCTATCTAAGCATTTGCTCAGGGCCCAATACACAATCACTGTAGTTATGTCTGCAAAATGCAGGAAATTGACTTCAGCTGTGAAATTTCTGGGTGTATAACATGATTTAAACACAATGTATTAGGCTGCCAAAGTAGATAGGTAGACAGATCAAAATAGGAGTGTATGTTACATCAGACAGGCTTGAAAGACACGACTAATAAACATCGCTGAAAGACTTCCTGTGTCACGCATATACTTTTGTCCTCTGTTCCGTTAATTTTTCACAGAAAACCATCTTGGTTAGGTTTAGGGAAAGATCATGTTAAAATATAACATTGTGGCAGCCCATCCATTCACCCCAACCTCCTCCCAATACTAACCAAGAGGCTCTATATCTACGTCACTTGAGTTCCTCCTTTTCTTCTGTCATAACTGTTTTGACTGCTAGATTACTGTCAGAATGATACTAACTATACAAGAATTTTCTAACAGGTTTGTCCAACTTAGAGAGTTTGCTCAGCCTGTCTTTGAACACTCATATGTATAAAATAGGGAGGAAGGTTAATATAATTAGCTTATGAATGCATGCCACCATGTTCAAAACTGATTCTTTTTATCTTTTTTTGCAGTAATGTTATTTTTGACAGGTCTGTGTTTCTATTCGCCACAACTGGGCTTTTACTGTCAATCTTGATGATGGTAAATACACTAAGATACAGTGATAAATTAAAACTAGGAAATTTTAAATGACAAGGGTTCAAAAATATTTCCACTGTTTTATAATAAATGGAGTTCCCATTGACTTTAGATTGCATTTGGATTACTCATCACTATTTTCTTTGCAAGTACACAATATCCCTTTAGAATTATGTACAACTTTCCCAGGAGCAGCGAGGTTCCTTTCACAGTCAGACAACTAAAACAATCTAATTCTTTGAATGTATGACCAACATGTTAATTTTTTTTGCATTAATGAAGATGCAAATTTGGCATCTGAATCTCAAATCTTTGATATGAACTTTTCCAAAAAGCATTTCCTCCACAGCACCATTTTCACGTCTCCAAGTTTTGTAAATTTATTTCCATATAAAACTAAAACAGTAAGTGGAGACCATTACATTACAAAGCAGCATCACTTTTATTTTAGAAGGACAGGTTTTTATATAACATTTGAAACGTGACTGAACACATTACAAATATGGTTTTACACAGCTGTACCACTGAGCTGTTACTTTTATACATAAAGATGGCACACGTGTTAAAAAACAGAAATAGTTTTACTTGTTTTCTTTTTTATAAAAAGATGTAATAAAATACAGCTCAGTGGTGTTCACTTCTTGTTTGGCAGCTGAATAAACCTCCCACTGTTACACTAACATATTTGTTATTTTGAGCAGGAAGTTCTTGGCATTCATTTTTAGCCAAATTACACTGTCAAAATCTTGGGGAGGAGAGCGGAGAGAACTGGCTGGGACAGAGGGAATCTGACAATAAATAAAGGCCTGGAAAAAGCATGATTCCCCCCTCCTGATGTACCCGTAAGTCCTGCCTGTGCCCTGAGCCCGGGGCAGGTACACTGGACGGCAGCATGAAGCTGTAAAACAATGCTGAGAGTGTGCCTGAAGCAGTTCCCTTATAAATCAAACATAAAACCATGCTGGCTCTGCAGTACGTCTTGGCCCGCAGCAGCACTTTGAACAGCGATCACGTGGAGCTTTCACCTCAGTTTTTTTGCAGCTTCACTGGTGCACTTAAATGGATAGCACCATGGCATTTTTAAAGCTTGTTCCATTATTACTGATTCTGTCAAACACATTCAGCAAAAGTGAGGAAGGTGTTTGTTTACATTTCCCACCAGATTATATATTCTGCAAAGCTAAAACAGATCATTTATGGATTTTGACGTATCTTTTGAAACAATGTATGAGAAACATTTAGAGGTTTTAGGCACTTTGGATTCACAACTACCACACAATACTGTCAAGGAGGCATCTTATTTCGTTCTGCAGCATGACAACAACCCTCAACCTACAGCCCGAAAGAACAATTTTTGTTGCCAATGAATATGGAGTCTGCAACAAATGATATAGTCCACAGAGAGCTATAAACTCAACATTGTAAAGTCAATCTGGAATAGACTTAACAGAACCCTTCGGGGCTGGAAAACTAAGCCAAGGAGTAAATCTTTATAGATGTCATGTTAAAATGCAGTTCCCCAAGTGTCCACCTGAGGCAGGCTCCAAAAGAGAGTCAATCCATAGACTTGCATGGTAAAATGCTCAGCTTTACAGTAGAAATAAACAAGTTTACAATCCAGTACAAAACATAGTTTTGATCTTTCTAACTAATGTTTTCTTTACAGCAATTGTAGAAGGGTGATTTTTTTAAATTTAAATCACCAACTGAAAAACTGTTAGGGTTTAAAGCTATACATGATTAAAGGCATGGCTACGTCACGTGACAGGTGAGTACCATCATCTGATGTTCATGGCCCAGAGAAGTTTGCAACACTTTGCCCATTTTTTCGGGTTTGCCAGGAATCAGAAAGACACCACAATGTGCTTCAAACCACTTCACACATGAGTTTAAAATTATTTTTTGTATACTACTACGTGGCAACAGCAAACATATTTAGAAAGAAACACATTGCTGCCCAAAATGCATGTACCTACGATACCATTACTAACAACATCTGCTATGTTATATACATATGTTTGTTCTTCGTGTGGCAACAAAAGGACGGTTAATATGTTATAGTCATGTTTACACCATTAAAAACACTCTGATAGGTTAGTTTATTTATTATTTTGTTTTCTCTCCGTAGTCTGACTGTTCTTGCAGCAGGACTTGAACCACTTCATGGTGCTTAGTGCAGTCGCCAGTTAGTATAATCCGTGCAACAGTTATGTTCTTACATGAACCTATGTCGTTTTAAAACAGCAGCAGTTCGTCTTCTATTTTCTCACTCGCTATCTCCTTCTCTTCCTCGTCAGTCCTATTTGCTCACCTTTCCATCAGTCCCCACTTTCCACCCCTTGATCTTTCCCCCCTCCTTTTCGCCACCTCTTCACCTACTAAGGTCAGCAGACAATGAGCCACTTCAAAAGGCTGGTTTGCTTTAAACATTCCTCTTGGAGAACGGGAGAACAATTATAGCTACTCCTCTGGTCTGGGAACACACAAAAAGGATGTAGCCTAAAAACAGAAAGGAAAGGAAGTGGCGACAGGATAAAATAGGGAGTGAGTAAGACAGAAAGAAAGAGAGAGGAAGCCACAGTATCCTGCAATGACATGGTCACAGCCGCGAACCAAACACTGAGATATCTGGGACGTGTGGAATGCAAGATATTTGCCATAAATAGGCTTCAGCTGTTTGTTCAGAGATCTATTTTCCCCCCAGTTGGACAAGTTTTTTTTCCGTCTCCCTTTTATTTTCATGTTCTGAATGACAGGAAAGGGAAAGGGAAGGGGAAGAGATAAGAGGTTAAACTTGGATGTTTCTTTCCCAGAAAGGAGACTGGGCAGCGACGCAGAGAAGAGTGGGAGTAATGGCTTTGCTTACGCATTTACTGCCAGAATAAGAATTATTCCATGACAACTTCCAGGGAAATGAAAAGAGGATACTGTAATGCCTTTTTCATCATGTTCTTGACACTAGTGAAGTCATGCCTTTGCTTTCTGTCAGTGGAGAAGGCTTTCTGGCTCTGTTGGTATGTACAAAATACACGTTTTCTATCCCATGCTACTTCTTTTCACCATAATTCATTAATGAAGAAAAAGTTTAAGACTAACTAAGAAAACTAAATGATAATGAGGACTTTTTTTGGGATTAACAATAATTCAGTTTCAACTCCAACCAGGTGCTGAGTTATGAAGAGATATGAAGAAATGAAAGGCAAAAATAGTACTTGTTAAATTTATTCTGACACCACACAGGTATTTGAATCCTACCTATCAAAGCATTAAATCTCTGACATCCTGCTCCATGCTAACGAAGTGATTTCCCATACTGAGTTGTACGCAGTAACAACAATCATCATTATAATCTTAATTATTTGATTCATTGCTTGGAAAATCAGGGATTTCCTTCCAGTGGACCACCTGATGTCGTGCCTGGAGTTTTGGTTTCTATTCTGATGGTATAATGGGATATAAGTGAATAATGCTTAAACAATTGAACAGTAGGCCTTTTCCTTTCTTCTGAACGTCATCAGGAAGTCCAAAACGTCCCACATACTTGGGAACACGCAGCGATTAAAGGTGTTCTCAAGGGAAAGAACCAGAGCTCAGTTTCCCCCATACAATGGTCTGGGACATATCAAGACATCAAGAGACCTGGAAACTAATATTCTGACTTTAATCATATAGTGTGTGTATGAGTGGGTGTGTTTTTTAAATAATCTCTGGTGTCAGACTGCAGTGTCAGTTGTGTGCAAATTTCCAGGATTTTCAAAGCATGAAAAAAAAAAAACAGAAAGTGTGATGACTCCACGATTCCATTCGGGATATTTTTGACCATTGCAGGCGTCATCGCTGCAGTTGGTCTGTGTGCGAGAGTGTATTTGTGTATGTGAGACATCACAGCTGAGAAGACAGGCCGATTTCCGGTCTCGATGAGGTGTGTGTGTGTGTGTGCTTTCTCAGCTAAAAGAATGCTTGACACTTCTGCCATATTTGTGGAAGTACCAGCAGCGATTTAGAGAGTCACACTTAGAATGTGTGGGACTGTGTGTGTTTGTACGAGTCATACCGAGTGCAGGTGCGACTGGGGGAGACAATCGGCCCGTCCATTATCCTCCGTCTCTCACAGTTTTCAAGAATATTTGCAGGAATGTTGGAAGTGTAGAGAGGACGGAGAGTGTTTTAAAAAAGTAGTGCTCTCTACAGTGTCTGGTAACGGTGGTCAAAGTTAAAAAATGTGGTTATGATTAACAAAAAGGCTAGCATTACTTGCAGGTTTGTTATGAGTTATACATTCTGGTATGACAATCTAACCAAGCTTCCGACATGTAAGCCACATCACTTCCTGGGTTTTCACCGAATGTGCAGAATCGTACAATGTGACACCAAAAGCAAAACCTACAAATACAATAGATTTAGTTCATGAGCACCAACTTTATAATCAGACATTAACAGTATATAAGGATGGACAAACCAGACAAGGCCAGGTTTCCTGAAACTTAGTGTTAAAGCTCAGGGTTGAGACTGTTGTCGTCGCCAAATCTGCATAACTCCCAGCTAACCCAAAAATCAGCAAAGTGGTGGAGTGTGACTGGAGCTGAAGTGGGCCATGACAAAGTCTTATGGGACCTGGACTGCCATATGATAGCACCCACCTGTACCTCAAAGTAGCCACACCCTCAGTTATGCAGATCTATAAACCTTAATCCAATTTTAAATGTGTGAATTTTTGTTGCATAGTTTGGCTTTTTAACATGCAAGTCTATGGATTGACTCCCTTCTGGCGCCAGCCTCAAGTGGACATTTCAGGAACTGCAGTTGCCACTTACAATCAAATGTTTCCTTTATAACTGAACCAAAATACGAAATACAAGAAAAACAGTGATAGTTTTGTGCCACTGGGTCACAGTTTGCACACAGTGATCAATACATGTGATTGTGACTGGTCACATAGTAGACTACATTTATCTTACTGATGACAGGAGAAAGATGAATGAGGTCAAACATACATGAAGTCGATCATCCACTTTTGGGCAGATTAACAGTCAGCCCTCATATTTCACTATTTTTGTTATTATGCTTTTTGATGTGTCAGACTCCCAAGAAGCAAAAATCTAAAAACCTCAGCAACAAAAACTGTGTGCATGATTTGACATCACCAGGGGCAGGATTTTGGAATACAGTTATCATTTCAGGGAGCTGCAGTTACTTAGACATTCTGACACCAACACATTAAAAACAAACAAACAAACAAAAAAACTTTTTAAGCTTAAAGGATAAGTTTGACACAAGGACATCAAGTTTTTTTTTTATTTCTTGCCCAAAATAGATGGTTAGGTTGGAAGAACGACACCAATGTCATATCTATGCATTTAAGAAGACGTCAGATTCACTTAGCATAACGAGTGAAAGCATGGAGAGACAGCTAGCTTTACTTTCTCCAAATTTAAAAACAAACAAACAACCAAGAGCACATTTAAAGCTCGCTAACATATTCATTTTTAATGTCTAACTAATCTGCCAAAACACTTATGCAATCAGAAGTTATTACCATGTGTTTTTTTTTTGGTTTGTTTTTGTTTGCATTAGCTCAAAATGTGATGAGAGTAATTATTGGATCATCTGTAGGTGTGATCTGCACACAGTCGCATACTTTATAAAAACACAAAGCTTTGATTGTATCACTCAAAAATACCCTAACCATAATACTTGCATAACCACTACTTCAGTTACAGGTACAGGACTGGCTATCAGTGAGAAGAAGAATGTGCAGTTTGGATAAACTCACCCCTAATCATGTTAGAAACTTAAAGCTCCACTGAGCAAGCGTTCAGTTGCTTTTGGCTCATTGCTTTGTGTTGCTTTGTTTCACCGAAAGAGTGCAGGAACTCCCCACTCATGCTTTGAAGCAGGTCATATGCCACCGTGAAATGGCAAATAGACGAGAGCGCTGCATGAAGAAAGTCAGACATGTAGCACACCAAAGAGAGGCCTATAAATCTCACAGGAATCTTTCTCTTACGGTAAAAGATCCTCTCTTTGTTAATCAGGCTTGTCTCCTTTGCTGTGTTGTGTGAGTCTGTTGGTTGACAAATGCCATTTGCTCTCACTCTGAGGGAAAGCTGCATGTTTGGAGCCCCTCAGAATGTGTCTATACAGCACAAATCATCTATTAGGAAAACAGTTACTGTAGGGCAAACCACAAGCATCCGGACGATGCTCTGGGTTGTCAAAATGCTCCCTCTCGCTTTCTGTGTCATCCTATTTACTCTCTACCCCTCCTCTCGCTCTCTCCCATTCGGCCTTCCTCCCCCCCCTCTCCTTGTCTCAGAGAGCAGTAGCAGATGGGGAGACCAGTGTCAGCATTTCCAGTTGGATCAGCTGACGGATATGCATCCCCTGTTTCCTGTTCCTGTTGGTGTGTGTGTGTGTGTGTGTGTGTGTGTGTGTGTGTGTGTGTGTGTGTGTGTGTGTGTGTGTGTGAGTGGTTGCTTGTGCAGAGGAGAAAGGTGAAGGGAACAGCATGTGTACAGTAAGACTGACAAAGTCATCATGAGGCCACTAGAACAGGATGAGAGTGAAGGGAGGAGTGTGGAGGGGAGAGTAGAACAAACACAGGGGTTTGGTGACTTTAGTTCATCCTGAGAAATGTGTCACAATGACTTTTTTTTACATGCCTTGGTGAGATTCAAAGAAGCATTGCACTGTATACCTTGGCGCATTGTTTGTTGGGATAAATAATTTAACTTTTTAACTCTGTATCCATTTATCCATGCAATTACAAAATCTTTCTGAAGCTGCTGGAGTTTCCTGACATCTGTCCGCCTTTGAGACCTCAAAAGTAAGAAATACAATTAAGGAAATAAAATGAGACAGAAAAGTTAAGGAGGTAAAGAAAATATATGTCGGTAGGAATCGAAAACCATCTGAATGAAAGCAATGTGTTAAAGAACACAGAAAGGCAGGAAGAAATGATGAGGAGAAGGCCATAAGACAGAGAAGGAGGTTAAAGGAGCCTGGAAATTGAGAGACGGGCAGGAAGGGAGAGTAAAGAAAGACGGAATTGAGGAAGGGAAGAGACGAGTAACAGATGAGAGAATGTGTCCCAGTTCCAGGGTGTGCATGTGTTGATCTGTGTGTGTGTGTGTGTGTGTGTGTGTGTCTGTTAGAGTGGTTTGTGTTGCAGGGATCTTGGCTGCTGTCAGGCGAGGGGACTCCCAGAGGAAGCCAGTCCTTGTTCAGTTTACAGTGAATGATTCCCTTCCTGCCCTGCACAGCCCTGCAGGCCAATAGCCAACCAGGTTTGTGTGTGTGTGTGTGTGTGTGTGTGTGTGTGTGTGAGTGCATACTGTGCTGCTTCATAAGTCAGCCTGCTGGAAAGAAGGAAGACACTGTCCTGTGAATGAGAGGTCACAGGTTGTGTAATAGTCACTGTTTGTCCACCAACAGCCATGTGTCCGGTTGGTGTTCTCAAATAAATCAGGACTGCTTGTTTTTGTTTTTTTTTCTTATTTTCTCTTCCTAATTTTGTAGGCTAAATGTCTTTTGTCAGAAAAGATGAATTACTTTTTTAAGATAAAAAATAAATGTACTCTATTTGCCCACTGGTTGCAAATAGGTTGAATAACCTGGTTATGCAGTAGTCTAGTGGTGGGAGTAAGATAATACTCCATGAAGTCCTGCATTCAAAACTTAATTTACCAAAAATTATGGGATTTCAAAAAATAATATGCAAAAATTGTCCAAAAAGTACAGATTCTGCAGAGTGTTCTTTTAGCCCGAAATTATTCATACCCCTGGCAAATTTTGACATGCCACTTTTTGTTCAAATGTAAATAAAAGCTGAGAAATATATTTTTCCCACAATGATGCCTCTTGTACATCGTCTTATTATCTTCTGGGAGACGCCTGTGCAATTTCCAATCAGGAAAAAAACTTGCTGCTTGAATAAAAGTAACATTAAGTCAAAATTTGCCAGGGGTATGAATAATTTGGGGCTTGACTGTATATGCAGTATTTTATTATTTGATTAATATTAGTGATAACTGTAGATAACATGCAAGCACCATTTTATTGTTGTAGCTACTTTAAGTAGAGTATAGCGATTTATATATTGTTTTTAGGTTTAATGTAAAAATACATTGTGTTTAATGAAACAATAATGTGCTTTTTCTCCTAAATCTGCGATTAAAAGTAGTTCTGATCTGACATTTATGATAACATTCGAAAAAATAGGAAAATTTACAACTATTGTGCAATCTGAAATAGGAATTTGTCACACTCTTGGTACTTGGATAAGTAATAATCCTACTGTAATGCTCCCTGCCAGCTCTGTTTAAATCCCACAATAATATGGAACTTGTTGGAGACATGAATCAATTCCAGTCCTCTCAAACATTTTAAACCACGTTCCAGTGTTTCCTCCCGGATCTTTTTCCTGGCACGGCAGCCTCTGAAACAGCGTTTCAGGCCATGCTCTGTTTCAGCCGTTACACATTAAGTGTGGCTTATAAGAAGAATGCCATTGCTTCCAAAAATGTCATGAAAATACTTGATGGGGGTGAGTGGAGGTCTTTCTGTGTGTTGCTCTGGTATCATCTGTCATAACTCCAGGGTTGTAATGATTTCAGCTAGACAGCAGCAAAGTCTTAAGTCCTTAAGGTTGCATCAAACTGTAGTACTTTTCATACAGTGCACAAATTGTGTCTGAGAATCGAAATCTGCTAAGACTAGGAAACTGGTGCCGGATGCTTGATTACATCCTTATGGAAGTTCATCTATTCTTAGAAAAAATATCTTAAGCTTTAAATCCCAATCCCAAAGAGAATGATGTTTTAAATTATTTTATTCAGACAAAGATTAAAGAACATCACATTTCCTGCTTTAAAGTTTAGATTTTTATTAACAACAATATATGTAACTATATATACGCATCTCCAGTCATCAAATATGGATGTCAACGTGGCTTAAAAGATGAACTTCATGAAATAATGTACAATACCTGTGCAATTCCCTTTTCAGATGTTTTCATTTACATGGATTTGCTGTTAGTGGGGCAGATCTTGTGTATCTTGTGTCATAACCCACGTACAGCATCTACAGCTGGACAAACACATGAATCCGAGAGCAACATGATGGTTTCTTAGATTCGACTGTTGTATTCATGATTTATTTTTACTGGGATTTAATGCCATCTAAAAGTGTACATAATATACCAAAGGAAGAAAACAGTGGAGATTTTGAGGACCTCGGGCTCAGTGAAAAACAATCCTAAAACAATGCTGCCATCTTGTGGATGAACATACGTTGTTCTGGAGTTTGTGTCGTAAATGCGTGTAAGAGTGTAATTTATGAATTAGAAAAAACACACAAATAGGATGCCAGAAGTAAACACAGAGACATTAGCTGAGTAATGGTAGACACTTACATGTAGACTTACTGTACATTTACTTATTTTTCTTGATTGAATATAAGCATTGCAAAGTAAATCAAACATACTGTTTATTTATTTATGAATAATAACAATGATTTATTTCAAACATTTCAATACACTTAATACAATATGTATTACTTGGTGGAAAAGGTGGTCAAGTTACCTTTTTGCTCCTTTACTGTGTATGCATAAATTATTTAGAAAAAGATCTGTTGCAAAGTTGAGTGAAATTAAATGTTATTAGCTAAAAAATATTCAAAATAAATATTCACAATAGTAATTCAACCTAGCATATTGTTACAGTAATGTGCTTTTTTCAACATAAAATGGAAATAAGGTTGGCAGGAGCTCTTGTGTAACTGAGTAAAAAAAAACAAAAAACTGTGGTCCAGGACATGAGGGTATAGAAGGCCCTTCACTGGAATCAAAAATTTCACACTTTCATTCAGTCAACACAAGCATCTGGTTCCTTTTAGGATTCACTGAAAGGATAACTTCACTGGTCACTGAGACAAAGTTTTCACATCTGCTTTGACGAATAAACAGTAAAATTGTACAATATAATAACCAGCAATACAAATGTTTCACTGTAATGAACAAGAGTGCTGCTTTTAATGATTCCAGCACTTAGTTTACGGGAGGCACCGTGATGTTTTACAGTTACACAGTGGTCACTGAAAAGGGCATCAAACAGACTCAAGGACATTGTCAGTCAATCAAAAGTCACAAACATCCACCCTAATGAAGAACAGCTGAGTAATCCTACTAAAAATAATTCATTTATTAGAATGAATTATATTACCACTATTACTCCCTGTACTGCTGACCTTAAAAAAAAAACTATTTGAGCTTCAATCCAAAGCCAGATGGTTGGCTTTTTAATTTTTTATTGCTTCTCTGGTTTCCATTGTGCCAGACATGATCAACTGTAGAAGTATTTTGGTGTAAACGTTATCCATTGCTTTCTCCAAGCAGTGGTATTTCAAGCCAGGGTTCAAAGTGAGCACTCATTTATCAAGACTGACATGTACTGATGCTTCACATGTTTTCCGCCTGCAGTGAGAGTGAGTATATGTCCTTATGGTGAGAGAGTAGTCTGGATATCAGCTCATATCCATATGACGATCAGGTATAAGTTATTTACACAAGCTGGAATAGTCTGATCTTCACTCCCGGTATAAACAAGAATCATCTAGGTTATTATTTTTTTTGTTGCGAAGATAGAGATTGAAATAACTGTGAAACAACATTATGCACTTGCCTCAGGCTTTTCCGGCATGTGTTGATTTTAAGTGACCTTTACAGCACTAATAATGTGCATTAGAAACTTTTGTGAGCGTGTCCACGGTTCCTGGTGCCATCTCGGTTTACATGTTGCCTGCAGACCGCGGCAGAAAAAAGATGGCCTTCTGACCCTGGTGGGTGTCCGGTCCTGCTTTGGGCTGGCCGTTCCTCTTCAAGGCAACGTACCAGCTGTACTTCTGAGAGCGATATGTGTTGTAGTGGTTCTCTTCATACGTCTCCAGGAAGTAACACTCATCGTTCAGTGCTTGCTGAGACAAGACAATGTGAAAAAAAGAGAGAAGACAGTCACTTTGATTTAAGCCTTCTACTTGTTCCTGTAAATGTATTTTAAAGATTGTATGCATGTACAGACACAACAATAGAACAGTACAGAGTAAAGAATAGTGTATCTACATCTATCTGCATGAGAAATCTGTAATTCTATAACTACTTTCATTGCACATCTGTTTATTTTTTACTGCCAATGACACATTATTAGTCACAGTGATTTATAATATGCAAAAATTTCCATTGTTACACTGTGATTTTCCAGTGTTTTGCACTTGCGGAAAAAAACCCCACACTATTACAAAACTGTGAGGAATTACTGGGTTCAAACTCATGACGGTGGGTTAATAAGTATTACATGATTTGACAAAAATAGATTTTTTAGGTAACAGAAAGAGAAACAGAATCTAGCAGCACTGGTGTCAAGATCTGTAAGTGCATCAGTTAGGTTTTATGTCAAACTACAAAATGTAAACACTCACTGATCCATAGAGGCGTCCATTTTTATTCATGGCCAGGTACCTTCCTGTCGCCTCCCCTTTGATGACCACCACTCCTGCACTCACAGCCTTTATCCTCAGGATGTCTGCAACCAAAACACATGACATTATGCAACGCACATCAGTGCATGACTTCTCTGTTGCCTTTCCAAGGTTAAAGTGGACGATATGCTTCCTTAAACACAATGTTGCCATAATTGCCTGAAATAAATATTTGCAAAGCATGTTTCAGATAAAACAGGCTGTGCCGTCCAAATATGTACTCAGAGTAAGAAGTTATGATTACAAATCCAAGCCCTCCCTGAGCAGCTTTACCAGAACTGTTGGGTTTAAATACTTAATAAACTGTTTTATTATACCAACATAATGTCTAACCATAATATTAAGTTTAACTTTTCTCTTTTGTTTGCCAGTACTATAAAAATCATGATGACATTTAATCATTAGTGTAGTTAGAATGTCAAAATAAACAGTTGTTGTTAATCTTTGCCATAATTTAATATTTAAAAGACTCTCTGCCATGACTTATATCTTCTACTGTGCTCCTGATTTTGAAATACAACCACATATCACAATCAAAAAAGAAAAACAACTTTTTTTTTCTCACCATAGGAGTCATTTTCCTGCCTCCCACCACTCACAGTTCCATCTGGTAAAATCCTCAGGTGATATCCTCCATTTTTACTGTAGAGCCTGGTCAGTGTGTGCTGCTCCTGCCTGGACAGATCCAGAGATGCAGGTCCGAATGGCAGCACTGTAACGTCTCCCTCAGACATCCTATAGAGAGCTGGAGGTGTGGACTCAGCAGAGAGATGTCCTTGTGTCTGCAACGACAGAGCAGATCCACCGCGTTCACTCTCCATGTCACCTGGACTGTGTCTGAGACACGAGAAGAAACAGGAAGGGGAGGACATTATACGATTATGGAAAAATGCTCCCCTCCCCAGCCTCCCAGAATCACTTTTCACCTCTGTCTGTCGTTCTGTTTCTCTCTGTCTGCCTTTTAAGACACACTTTCTTTTTCTTTTTTTCTTAATGAAATGATAAAACCATGCAGGGATCAGATTTGGACGGAGGCCAGGAGCAGAGCAGCAGCATGACCGGACTTGTTTTCTTACTGAACATCACTTTGATTCTTTCTTAGTGAAAAATAATTTCCAGATGCCGAGTGATGTAACTTTGCACCTGAAGTCGGTGCAAGGCCAGACAACAAAATAAACAACACATGGACACAACAGGCATCAGAGAAATTTGCAGGCATGGTTTCACTCCCCTCTGGAAATGTTGCAAGTGCTGGCAATGCTCTAATAAGTAGGAGGCAACCATTTAACAAATAGCATTGTAATCCACTTGTGAAACACTGGAGCCATTCTACTCGCTCTGGCTGAAGCAACATTTCATATTAACACCCCACACTCAGCCGACTACATTTAAACATGTCAAACAAATCACCAGCAGTCGTACACTTGAAATCTATCCTCCTGATGTACGAGCATCAAGTCGGCCCTGTTTGTCTTACCCCTCCAACTGTCTGCTTCCTCAAAAGCTTATCCAAAAAACAATCAGGCCCATTTTAAAGCCACAATGTCAGTGTAATCTCTATATCCTGGTGGGTAGAGAGCCCCAGAGCAGCAGTAGCTGTCATGAAGTCTGTCCTGTCAAATGGAAAAGCAGTGGCACGCTCAGCCGCCGGTGGTACTCTGACAACTCTGGTCTTTGTTATCATTTGAAACCAGTAGGGATAGCTGCTTTGGAGCCAAGCTAACCCACATCTGGAATGCCTTGGGAGAAACAGAGAGAAGAGGGAGAAGGGAAAGAGAAAGCCGCAAGAGGAATGTAAGGCCTACCCACTCACAGTCTGGTTTTCCTAAGAACAAGACCTGCAGAAGAGGATTACGGGATATGACAGTCTAGTTGGTGCCAGACTGGTATACAGGGACCTTCGGACAGACTGACAGGTGGGAATGACGTCAAAAGTCCAGCCGGTGACCGAGTCAGATGCGTGGGAGGAGAGACTGAACCTGTGTGTCTGTTTGGATGGGAGGGCGAGCTGAAGGGGATGACGTTGGGGCTAAAGTAGAGTAAAGTTCTACAGAAAATTAGAAAAAATGTTCATGTTATCCAAACACACGGAAGAATAAGCTACCTTTGACCCTTTAGTTGCTCACAAAAGCAGTGTAGAAGCTTTTGGTGAGAGAGTTTAGTTGTCATGCTCCAAACTGTGGCACAAACATAAACTTAAGACTTCCTCTTTAGCTTGGCTTTTGATCAGAGCGTCTCAGTCATGCTTTTCTAACCGCTTAACTCCTTCTTGTCTATTTTATTCACATTTTGCTTTATCATAATTACTCTTTTGGACATTTTTACTTTTATTTAACAGATGATGGAGAAGAAAGTGCATTCAGTGCAGCTGTTAGAGGGCTCTGTTTTCATCATCTTCATTTTTAAATTATTTTACATTTTGCATTTGTACTCTACATATTGTCATCTTTTCAGCCATTGCAAAGCCATTTAAGTTGTACTTTAGGAAGCTACACATTATAATATAAAGTTTGATTCCCAAATACACACACAAGCCTGGTCACCTGAATTAATTGAAATAAATAAGTAATGGCAATATCAACATGCTTGAGATCATGTGTTATTAGTGAATCAGTAAATGTGATTTCCAGCCAACTATATTTCCCACACAAACAACAAGGCCCCTCTGATCTAATGAGTCAGTCACCTACCTGTGAGAAATTGATATGACAGTGCCACTGATGAGCCAGCATGTCCTCTCTTCCTCTTCTGAACTGAGGTTTAGGTGAAACGGGCCTCTTTTTTTGGTGCCAAACTTTCTTCCTCCTCCGCACAAGTGTCCGGACTTTATATGCTTTAGTGTGTATTTGTTCTCCATCTACCCCTCCCTCACCCCACCACCCTTCTAATAACGTCAGAGGACTCATTTTAACAGGCCAGCGTCAGGACTAAAATTACCACCCTCCACCAGAGAGAGAGAGAGAGGGAGAGCGGGAGTGACGCAAGTGTCCAGGCCATGGGATCCAGCCAGACACTGGAAACCATCAGCGCTGCCTGTCTGACTGAGCACTGATACATTCTTATAGTGGAGTCCTCCTGGAGACACTAGTGAGCAACACAATATAAACATTCATAAAAGACACAAAGACAATTACTTCAGTTCCCAGAATTAATCTTACATAATGCCAGTCCCTGTGCAGTCCGAGCCAGGTTTCTGCTTCGATGCATTTCCCATAGGATGGTTGGGGTCAGGTTTCAGTATGACAGGAGTTGCTTTACATGCCTGTAAAGATAGAATGCTTAGTCATCAGAAATACAAATACATTACACAAAGAGTAATCTCAGATACAGGACATTTTTTAATACATAAACGTAGGTACAGTCTTAATCAGGCATGAGCTCGGGGGAGATGGTTTTTGATTACCAAGACAGAATCTGTTTTTTGAATAACTTGTAATCAATAAAACTGTCTTAGTGTCTCTCAGATTACAGGCTTGCAACTAGAAACTGAACAGTACAGAAACAACAGCAAGGTGATGCTCTTTCTAGATAGTTTCTGCCCGTAAAGAGTCCAGACTGACTTCAGATTGGCAATGAAACACCTCCTCAAGGAAGAAAAAACCTAGAAAGATAGCCCTATCCATGCAAGATGAGAGTACATCTACTTCATGTTATCTACTTTGTAAATACACCAGATATGTACTGTGGGGTGTCGATATTTCTCAGAATGGTCAAAATGAAAGAACAAAAGAATCTCAGTCTATTTTTGCACACTTTCACTGTCTGTCTCACATTTGCATGACAATACACAGCAGCTTTCGGTGAATCATTCACAGTAGAGGCCTCATCTCTGTCGTCTTCTAATGGAAACTTTATAGTCCCTCTATAATTCATCCTCTACAGCCCACCGGACTATTAAAATCACTCAGCCTTTCTAGGTCAAGCAATCATGAGACACAAGGCTATATAATGTGCAGCACAAAGTAGGACTATGCTGCCAAAAAAGCGGAGAGTCTGACCTACTTTTCGCTCACCTGTTTATCAGAACTGAGCTGCTTCTTCTTGTCGAAAAGAATACTTTCTTTCCCTCAGTTTACCAGGAGATGGCAGAATAGGTCAACTTTTATAGGACTACACAGCGTGAGCTCTCACCACAAAGTCAAACAAGTAAGTTGTGTGAAATTCAACTTACTCTGCACAATATGTGGTAAAGATCTGTTATTCTTGAAGCATTCTTGCAGAGCTGTGAGACACCCCCTCACTAATCAGGTTAAAAAGCACATTTAGAGTAGACACCACTATACACAAATATGAAGGCGGTGTTTTTCTTTTACTTTTGTTTATGTCTGAACCTGCATTAATGTATCTATACTCACATAGTATCACTTTGTGAAGACAATAAAGAGAAATTATTGTCGGAACATTGCATATTTAAACAGTAGCAGTCATTGAGAGGGGTGTTTATGTCCACCTGATGAATGTCCATCTAAAAGTTACACACCTGAAAAGTTCTAATTGCTGCACTTTGTTAACCTTTTACTAATTCAGTGCTTTCTTACTGAAAATGATGTTGATGAGAACAGAGAAAGTGAACCAAATTAGAAAAACTGCACACTGCAATGAGCTGAAAAATGTGAATATGCAAAGGTCAGATGATAATTTATCACTATGGTCCTCCCTTTCACTATACATGCATTAATATGATGGATTGTTAATCTTAAATTTGTTGACTAAAGCAGCTTTAATGATAATGCCTTAATGAGTGATAAGTAATGATATTAATTCCATCTGTAATGGAGTTCTCAGTGAAATAACATGATTTGTTTGTGGGTTCTGTTCAGGTGAGCTCTGACTCTTCCCCAGCACATTCACTCATCTTTATTGGACTGAACCATGCAGAACCGAGGAAAGGGGTGATATAATTTGCTGTTTCTTGCTTTTTTTTATTGTCATTTGGCTATACTCTGTTGCTCTGTTAATTTTGTATTTCATGATTATATATGAATACTTTATTTTGTTGTGCTGAAATCCTGTAGAATTGTAAGTCCTCTGTAGACTATTCATGTGCATGACCTCTTTGCCAACACTATAGCTGTGCCACAGGTATGTGGGGCTGCCAATCATATGTTCGCTCTGACCGAGTGCATGAACCTGTCCACCAACTCTGCTGTTCTCTCGAGTATTTAGCGAAGAATTAAATCCCCAAGCCTGACATTTGATAGGAGTAGGTGTGCTCTTAATTTTAACTGTCAAGAACATCTCAGTGCTGCAGGCCTGCACACATTTGTAAGTAAAATTCCATCTAAACGTTTGCAGTCATGTTGTAACCCCTTTAATCTGTTGCGGAGTTTTCTTGTGGTTATCACAGTGGAACAGTTGTCAACTGTTTCAGTGATTGCTGTGGCAAGATATCATGTTCAGACATTAGTGTCAAACAAACTGTATTAGTGTTCTGGTGTTATCGTCACCAACTGACTGCCCAGATCTTTGTGCAACGTGATATCAGCTGCGCTGCTTTGAGGCAGCAAGACTCTCTATGGTGAAAAGGCTTCTGGGTGAGAATATGGCAGAACATGGAGCAGGTTTCTGGCTTCACTGTTGGTCTGTGGGATGAAAAGTGGGGAACATGAAATATTGGACATGAGTGATGGAGAACTTGAGAAGCAGTGAGACTGTCTATGAGGACGACTGGCAGCTTGTCAGAGTAAAATAAAACTTCTAAATCGACACCAGACCACCAGTAGTTGCTTTAACGCTGCAGATCTGAACTTAAAACTGTTCAAAATCACAAGTATTCTTAGCAGAAGTCTATAAAATGTTATATTCAGGCATATTTTTTTCCACTTGCTGTTACGATGGATACATACAGCTTCGAAAATACTCACTAAACCACTGTCAGCATCATTTTCTGCCTTTTCTTTGGAAGATCTTGGTATATCCATCGTGTTTTCCTCTCTTTCTTGCTGTATCCGTCTTTGTTTAGCACCAAGATGGCAGTTTTCTCCTCATCTTGCAATTCCCTTCTTTCAAGAATTGGTGAATGCTAATTTAGTTTGAATTATCTGTTGACTTTACATATCAAGTTTTTGCATGAAATAATGGTGTCTCAAAACAAGTTTTAAGTCATAAAGTGCAAATTTAAAATTTTTTGCAGTTGTAATACTTCATAGTAGCCCTGTGATAGGCTGGCGACCTGTCCAGGTTGTCCTCTGCTTTCGCCCGAGTTGGCTGGAATAGACTCCAACCCCCCCTTTGACCCTACAGAGGATTAAGTGGTGTATAGATAATGCATGAGTGGATTATACTTCCTATTTTTAAGCATAATTGAGTGTTTATAGTGAAGTATTATAATACCCCTTTTCATGTCTTTCAGGAGATGCTATTATTAATTAACCACTATTCAATCAAAGCTATTAGTGTTGAACTTTGTTGATTTTCTATAGAAAATAACAGCAAGTCCAGTAATTATTTCCAAAGTTGTAAATGGCTGTGATGGTGTATGAGCTTATCCTACAGTAACATTAAAATGACTTAACTTGGAGCTGTGAACGTGTGAATAACTTATACTCAAGCTGTCAACCATCATTTCTGTCATGCAAAGAGGAAATGTGCATACAGTTATTTTGGGTGTCCATCTGACAATTACATTATCGTTTTCTCGACAGGAAACTGAGAGATGTTGATGCGACAGATAAAGTTACAGAGAGGCAAGACAATCTAATAACCAGCTTCCCTTTGTCTGTAAAACTCATTTACAAGATGTTATACAAGTACTGATATTGATTAAGGATCCATCTTTAGATGCATTAAGTGGAGGTAATGTGAATGGAAATCTTTTTTTTAATTTATTTTTTATTAAGTGCTCCCCATAGGTTCAAAATATTGTCATCAGTTTGCTCATAACGCCAAAACACTGACCTCACTTTGGACTTGGAGACAGTTGAACATAAATCAAATGCAGTACCTAATCCTTAAACATAGCATGATGTGTGCTTTTAAGTAACACAGATTAGCATTTTCCTTTCTTATAATATACCAAAAGACAATCTGTGTTTGGTTTTGAACTATATTTTCTTATTTTTGTGTGTCAGTGACTTTATCTGTGCTAAAGACACGTCTGTTTTTGCTTGACAGTAACCTGGTTAAATCTGGGTCCTAAACTCGCCTCCTGCATGCATCAAAGAACTTATACTTTAAAAAAACATGGGGACTTCCTGTAAAAGGCTCGCTGTCTCTGTACACCACAATGCGGCAGATGGAGAAATGAGCAAGCGACCAGACGCCGTCCTCCACTTTGGCAGAGGAAGTAGCACCTCTAAATCGGAGCTGTTTTCACACGAGAACCATAAACACAAACAGTCTCATGTGTTAACGGCAAGCACACAATGCTTTAGAGGAAATGTATGTGGAAGGATCATTTTAGTATCGTTTGAGCTGTAGCTGGAGTAAAGTGCTGTCTCAAAGAAGTCTCATTTGTCTTTCTGCTTTGGTGATGACACTTTACCCTTGTTGACTGAATTAGACTTTGTCCCTTTAAACTGCTGCTCAAATTATTGGGAAGATTGGGTTTACTTTAGCATTATGCGTCTGATGTCATGGCACACACATTTCTTCAAAATCTTCTGCTGCAACACAACCACTGCTTTTTTTTGGTTTGTTTGTTTTCTTCTGAGTAGTAATACAGGGTAAAGAAAATGAAAGAATTGTAGGTGTTATTACAAAATCATGCTTTACATTTTACATTAGGGTAAAGCAAACAACTAAGTTGGAAAAAATCCTTAAAATCAGGTCAATTGCATTAATGCAAACTGTCAATCTGAGAAAAATAAAACTATTTAAGTACATCTAACTTAGTCTTACTTGTTCATCTACCTTGGGTAAACTAAATCTATTTCATGTTTTCAACTGAAGCCATTCATTTAAACTGGTAAAACAATTTTATTTTATTTCAGTGTGGAGAAAATAAGTTGTTTGGGCCTTTAAATTAACAAAAAGAGTTGAAGCTGTGTGCACTGGTAAATAAGACTCACTGCTGGCCTCTTTCACAGCAGAGTAAATGCACAGCAGTAACAAATAACATTTACAGCGTCCCAGCAGGCTGTGGCAGTGAAACCTAAAGCAGCTTATTGGGATTTACCCACCGTTGACTTTTATCTTTACACCTGTACTTATTTTAATACATCTTTGGAGAAAAAAAAAAGACTCATTCCTACCTATACTATCATTATTACCCTCAAACTTATCTTTGCTATTTTTAAAAAAAAGAACCACAGCAATTTGAAGTCACCAACTGTTGAAGCAACAAATATAATGTGTTGTAGTGCAGCATCGTGCAGACAGAGGGCGCCAGAGATATTGGTGGTGACACAAGCCTTTAATCCAAGGCAGACACCGCTTCATAGAAATTCCCCGCTCTGCTAGAAATGACATCAGCGTCTCCTCCCACCAACCAGGCTGCAGGCCTGCTGCATGCACAGATCGTCTACATATGGGAAGATGTTTACTGCACACCCTATGGTTGAGCACTAGTAGACCAACAAGCAGCAGGACTTGTCTCCAGGCTACAACTTCTCACTTGTGTAATTGATTAACTGTTTGTAGCCAGACTGTTTTTATTTGTGAGGATAAATCAGAGTAGCCCATACATTTGGACCTATACTTACTATATTGCTATACCACTGACATGGATGCACCCTACTCCTTGACGTCCTCACTGCAAAGTTACTATATTCAAATGTTGACCTACAGGTCAGCAGATCTGCAGTTACCCTTTTTATTTAGATATCGCATTAAGTTGTTTCAGTTGGATATTCAGCTCGGTGTTGATTCTATTTCAACCTCAATTAGAGATAAAGTGATAACTGTTTAGTTGTTTGAGTCGTGATGTTTGCTGCTTCCTATATAAAGATGTGCTGCTTTTCCTTGTTTCATATGACAGTAAACTGACTATATTTAAGAGATATTTATGGACATTTACAGGCTGAATGATTATTTGTTTCATAGTGGAAAAAAGCAGCTCAGTTCATAACAACATCAGTCACTGCTTCAACTTCACCTTCTTGTACATTTGCTGTTTGTCATTCGAGGACCTACATCGATGCCATTGATGGTCGGCCTGATGGCTAAGGCAAAAAAGAACCTGCATCTTTAAGTCTAGAGTAAGTCAAAACTTTAATGGTGCTGAGGTGCCTGATAACTGGGTGTATAGGGTGTTGGCAGACTCATTACATGAAATTAATAACACCTATAGGCTTTTCATCGGCCTAGGTCACATGTACAGTAGTTGTGACAGATGACTTCTATGCACTTGTCATCCTATTGGTTACATTTCCTGAATTTAAAAACTGTTTAGGGTTACACTGATGTATCAGACTTGTACAGTATGATATGTTCCATAACTTTAACTGGGAACATTAGCTGTTATCTCATTGCTTTTTTAACGCCACAGTAACCACATGGCTCTAGGTATGGCAGTGCTCCTTTGTGGGTTGGTCTGTCCAAAGTGTTGGTCCACTCTGAAATATCTTCTGTTGCTCAGACAGTCATGGTTCTGGTGACCCTTTGACTTTTCCTGTACTGTCACTAAATGGCATTGACATTTGTGGTTGTCGGGGAAATACCTTCACAAATATTGGATGTATTCTGAATATACCCTACATATACAAGGACATTAGAAGTAGCAGTGGCTTGGTGGCTGCGCCTCTGGACTGCTGCTTGGAAGGTTGAGGGTTCAAGTCCCAGCACTGCCAAGATGTCACTGTTGGGTCTTTGAGCAAGGCTCTCAGCTGGATCTGCCCCAGGGGCTCCAGGGATGCCTTATCATGACTGACCCTGCACTAGGATATGCAAAAATTAGAATTTCTCAGTGCTGTCAAATAAAGGCTTCTTTTAATGACTGTGTTGGCTCTCTAGCTTCATCAGGGATCATCAATTTTTTGTTTGTGCATTATATCTGTGCAGAATCAGCCATCCAGGTCATTGTACTCTCAGAGCTTTAGTAAAAAGCTACTGGACATCTCTTTTAGGCTCTTGAAGACATTTCACTCATCCAAGAGCTCTCTTAAGTACTGATGAGTAAAGATAAACTTTAGATCTTTATTGATTCCCTCATTATTGGGGAAATTCACGTTACAGCAGCTGTATACAAATAAAGTATATAAACAAGAAACAAGACAAGAAATGCAAAAGTATAATGATGATTAAAATAAAAATAGAATGAAAAATATTGACACTTTTTGCATGTACAGATAATTCACCATGGATATACACACTGCTATGTGCAGATATGATACTTTGCATTACATGCTGTTGTTGTCTCTGCAAGTATGCTGATGGCTTTTTCATGATTTTTTTTTAACTGTATTTATTTTTGTCACATTTCACACCCATGCAGAGGTGCTAGACTGTCTTTGGTTTTCTTCCTGTTTTGCTGCCTCACACCTCGTATACTACATGCAAATCCTCAAAAACAAGAAGCTTCGTTTATCCTTTGAGGGTTGCTTTTCTAAGTAACAATGCAAGCTGGTTTTAGTCTTGAAATTCATGTTGGATTGGATAAGACAGAGCAGTAGATCCTAAATTCTTTGTATAACAGCGTTTCTGTAAATATCATCAGAGTGAGCCCTCTTTTCTTTGGTTCCTATCTCAGCTGTGGAGTAGCTCCAGCATCCCCGCCTCCTCACCGGTCAGCCCTGCAGTGCGGCCCTCTGATTGGCTGACGCCGGGGTCCGTCAGGGGGGGATAATCCGCGTCGGGGCAGGCTGCTGACGGTCTGCGGCGCTGAGCTGAGCGGGGCTGCTGGAGAAAAGCAGCGCATTTAAAAACCGCCCAGGGAAGACACCGCATTTTACGAGCTGACTTCAGGGTGTTTTTCTGCTGCTCCTCCCTCCTTCACCCCCTCGACCCGGTTCGACTCTGTCCGCTGCACGATGACCCGGTCGGGAGGAACGCAGCACCGGCTCACCTGAAACAAGTGGACACGTTTTCTCCTGAAGCCTCCTCCGGACCCTGTGACTTTTTTTATTCAATCTAATTGGACACCGTGTCGGATTGCTGCTGCTGCTGTTCTGAAACACTCCTGCTGGTGTCAAGTTGTGCGTAAGAATCCAGAAAAGAAAGGTAAAGCCAGGTTATGTAGGTGGACATTTCTCTTGGATTCATCTCCGCCCTGTTGTTTACATGCTGTAATCGGATTTTCCATCATTTCAAGCAGCAGCAGCAGCAGTAGTCCTAGAAGTAGCACAGGTTTTGCCTCCCTCCTCCTCCTCCTCTTCCTCCTGTTCACCTTCTTCCTCCTTCCTCCATCCTGCCGGAGCGGAAGATGGGGTTACCTGCCCTGGAGTTCAGTGACTGCTACCTGGACAGCCCGCAGTTCAGGGAGAGACTCAAGTCCCACGAACTGGAGCTGGACAAGACCAACAAGTTCATCAAGGAGCTGATCAAGGATGGGAAGGCGCTGATCCAGGCTCTGAAAAGTAAGTTAAGGGGTGGAGGTGCTGCTCATGTGTGACCAAACATGTGATTTCTGTGCCTGTGGGTTTGACAGAAAGCCTTGGTCAGGTGTGTGTGTGGAGGTGATGGGAAGTCTTATCTCAGTTTGATTGGAGTCATATGAAAACCTCACACTTCTACTCTGTGTGTGTGTGTGTGTGTGTTACTGATAAAGCACATAACAGAAGCAGAGAGAGAAAAGGCGGTGGATTTCACTGAGCAGTGCATAGTGCCCTCTCAAGCTGTCAGCACCTTTGTTCCCATCACCTTACATTAGGAGGCATCCAGAGGTGTGCTGGCATAAATGTTGAAGTGTTTCGGGCTTCGATGTTGCTCAGTGTTGATAAAAGGGCGAGTTATGTGGCTCTGAAAGTGAAAACCACTGTTTTACATGACAGTTGTGCTTCTTGTTGCTGTTTGATTTTATAAATGAAAACCTGGATTGCGTGCGATTAATCTGGAGATCAGGTTTAGGAAACTGAAATACTGAAATCAGAATATTTAGGTGTAGAATAGACTTTACAGGTCGTGTAAAGGCTCTCATTGTGCTACTGCAGACACAGCTACTCAAACAATGTTCAGGAAGTAGTTATTATAAACAAAACTTATACAACCAAGTGGGTGAAAAACATATATATGAACTATACCAGGCACAGCAGCTGCTTTCTTGCCTAATGTTCAGTCTTCAAAAGCCATTCTGCTCTGGTGAATAGAATTTGAATGAAACCAAATGTCTAATATTCAAATCTAATCTCAATCAAGGCTGTTCTTATTGCCCAACACTACACTGTAAAAAAAGTTTTCTACTCTAACTTTTTGATTAATTTCCTGTTATTTTATGATATTTGATATAAGTGTCATTTTATGGTCCCACACATTGTAGAAAATCAAATTACAGAGTTGACTTTTCACAGTCAACATGCAAATGATGATTTTTCTAGTGATGTACTAAATATGAATTTACCAAAACATGGAAAATCTCTAGAATAACAGCTAAAAAAATTGTTCTAATTTTTCAATTCGTAATGTACAATTGAATATAATGTACAATAATATTTGACGAATGGTTTAGATACTGAACTGGCGAAATCAGCATTCATATGTATTGTAATTGTCTGCTGTTTAAACTCTGTGTGTTAAAGATGTTTGTATTTTGCATTGTGACACACTGTACATGCACACTACTGATATTGTAGATACTGTTATGTTTCTGTTTTTAATGTTAATATGCAATTTACAGCAATATTCATACAAGAAATGCACATCAAAGTGCATCAGAATAAGATAATTCACATGCTGAAAGTACTTTAACATGAAAAGCGATCAAATAGACTAATTATTATACAGAGAGACCAACAATTCCCCCTTGAGCGAACGCTTGGCGACAGTAGGGAGGGAAAACTCCCTTTCAACAGGAATAAACCTCCGACAGAACCAGACTAAGAGTGGGCGGCCTTCTGCCTCGGCTGGTTGGGGACAGAGAGAAAAGAAGTGAGCAGCAGCAAACAATAAACACTGAGCAGGTTGGTAGCAGATCTGAGCAGATCAGAAACATGCAGCGCCGAAGCCAGAGATAGCTGCAGAAGGCAACAAACAGAGAGGCAATGGGATGTAAATACATGAAGTGAAGGAGGGGAGGGTTCCTCAGCAGCCTGTAGCAGCATAACTAAGGGAGAACTGAAGGAAAGTTTCAGGTCTAATCGTAAAAGTAGATAATGTGTCTGCCTCCTGAAACAAAACTGGGAGCTGGTTCCACAGCAGAGGAGCCTGATTTGCCTTCTACTTTTGGAAGCTTTAGGCACCACAAGTAAACCTGCACTCTAGAACACAGTGCTCTATTGGGATAATGGGTTGTAATGAAAGCCATAAAGGCTGAAGTGAAGAGATACATTTTCAGAGAGAGCTGGATCTCCTAATGTCTTTGGATAGTGTGGTCCACAGCTTAGGCGTGTAATAGATGAAGGCTGTAGCCTCAGATTTCTTTTGGCTATATTGTTGGGAACATTTAGCAAATCAGCCGCAGATGATCGCAGTGCTCTTGGGGGATTATCGTTAACAAGGTAATGTAGATTGGTCCTAGCCCATTGGCCGCTTTGTATAAAAGGTGGAGGGCCGTACAGTCATTTCTAAATGTCACCAGAAGCAAGCAGCTGAAAGTGGACTGATGCGCTCTCTCCTTTTTGTTTTGGTTTGAGTTTTGGATCAGCTGAAGTTAAAGAGTGCATTACAGTAATTGAGCTGGCTTAAAATAAAGGCATGAATCAGCATCCTTTTATTACTTAATGGCCATACTTTAGATATATTTTTAAGGTGGAAAAAGGTTGTTATCAGCATAGCAAGGGAAACATATACTTTGTAGGCAGCATGTATAGTAAGAACAGTAAAGGACCCAGTCAGGTTCCTTGTGCAACTCCAAAGCAGATGCCAAGATTGTCATAAAACTTTCTTCCTTTTGGTGTATGTTTTATTCCAGTTTAGCACAGTCAGAGAGACTGAACAACTTGTCAAGATGATAGATAACAATGCAGTGATCAATCATTACATCTAAGAGTACAAGTTCATTCTGGTTTAGTCTGAGGTTGTCGTTTTTTTTCAGTCGGAGCCCTTTAAGTGATGTGATATGTTTTAAATCCTGACTGAAAATCCTCTAGGTTACTTTCTATAAGAAAGGCGTTTGTTTGAAAGGAAACAACCTTATCAAACGTCTTACTAATAAAAGGAAGGCTGGATGTTGACCTGCAGCTGCTCAGGCAACATGCACACCGCTGGCTTGGTCTGCTTTTGCTGGGAATCAAATCCCCCCAGACATCCTGTTTATTGACAAAATGTCAATTCTCGCATACCACCAGTGCGCAGCTGTTTTGAAGGTATCTGGGAAAATGGCAGTTTGTGAGTGGTGTTTTGGTAATCTGGCAGACATTACCCGAAACAGTATCTTGAAAAATGCTGCAGGTACAAGGTCAGTGCATGAGGTGGAGGAGCCGCATTCGTTTTGCAAAGTTCAGCCATTGTAATACAAGTAGATTTTCCCATGGTGACATCTGTTTAGCAGAGATTACTCTGGTTATGTGTTGACCTCAGCAACAGTACTGGCTCTAATTGTGGTTATTTTGTTATTGAAGAGCGTTGCAAATTCTTCACAGTTGTTGCGGAGACCTGTGGAGTGTAGGAGTAGTAATACTGAACAGCTGGTCAACAGTGGAGAATCATTTTATATTCTGCAGTTTAGTTAACCTCTTTTTGGTCTTTAGTGTCGTTGACAGAGCAGCCACATGTGTATGACTTAACAGATCCCATATTTTTAGGAAACTCTGAGTCAGCCTTGCCATCTAGAATTCTTCTTTGAATTAAAAAATCCCTTTTAGTCATTATTTAGAGTCTGGTGGCATCAAAAGCACACATTTATTAAAAAATTAGCAGTTAGAGCAATAGAACATTATCAGTATTCAGCTCCGTTGCTTCATTTACATGTTGGGCAAGTTCAAAGCTGTTCATTAAATCAAAGGTTCCATAGCTTTGGCCTCATTTTTTGAATTATTATGAATATTTAGGTCCCTGTTCAGGATTAATCCATCATATCTAGTAAAACCACGTCAAGTTAGTTCTAAGAATTCCCACAGAAATACCGATGAATGTTTTGGTGTTTGATGTCATGTAATAATAAGCACTGATAGCTCTGCTTTGAGCACACGAGGAAGATTCAAATGATGAGAATTCGCCAAGGTCAGTGTGAATCCACACACTGCTTTCCTGTTTTGTCTGACTGACTGATGCAAGTGGTTTGGAGGACAAATCTCAGCCAGTGCTGCTGCTTTCTACATCTACCCTGTGAACTCGAAGTGATAAAACAATGAAAGACCATGAAAATAGAAGAGAATAGCAGATGTAACTGCAGGAGACAAACTGATCAGACTCTGTCAATCCCACATAAATGGAGGAGAGCGTCCTAATTTAAACATTTCTATTTCTATCTTACATATTCAGTTATAGTCATCCTTGTTAATGAAGAAGCCTAGTTCTGAATGACAGCTTCCTGCTCTCACATGCTGTCAAAACATATATCGGTTCCAAATATCGTTTATCAGTCTTTCTTGGTTACAAAAAAAATTAGCATTTGACATCGGCTCTAAAAAACCGATATCAGTTGATCCCTACTCCTAATGTGTGAGATGATTCTGGTTTCTAGTAGGATCTTGGAGTGGAGGTTTTCATTTTTGGAAAGATCTCTCCTACCCCTGAATAAATGAAAATGACTGAGCCAAACATGAATTCTGCAGCCACTGGTCAGTGCTTTAGAGAAGACTGAACAATCCACTTCCTTTCTTCAGTGTGGAGATGGACCCAGAAAACATACACGGTTTACCCAGATATTTAGTGATCTGTGGAAGCTTATTGCTGCAGCAAGTGGCACTCAGCAGTGGGAGAGGCTGCACGATTGAAACTCTTGGGAAACATTGCCAGAGGACTGTTGATAGAGCAGGATGCAGGACCCTGCTTCATAACCCATTGGCAGGTCCTGGGGAGAAGACGGCATGTTGTCCACCAGTGCAGGAGTGCAAGAGTTTCACATCAGGAGGACAGTACCTGGGTCGTCAACCAGTCAATATGGCGGCTTTACACAATTTAGAGAATCAGCAGAGTAATCCTGAGAGTCAGCAGGCCACAACCAGGACTGAAGAAATCAGTCGGTGAAGCCACGTGCAACTTATTTCCTGCAGGTTGTGTATTATTGCCACTGCTCATATCCACAGCCTGAACTTTCCACGCGGGTAAATGATCAGCTGTACCTTTAAAAGCCAACCAGCTCAGCTCTCTGCCACCACAAAGCTCTGGTCAGCTGATGTGCAGCTACGAAGACAATTCTGCTTTTGTCCGTCAGTGAGATCTAGAAATCAAACAGCATGACCTGATTCACTGAGGGCAGGATGAGAGCGGGAGAGTCATCTGCTTGTTTTGTGCCATTGTAGCAGTCCCGCCAAGTCAGCAGATTTTTCCGGTTAATCTTTTTATACCTGTACTGTGCAGCGTTTGTGCTTTTGAATCAGTTGCAGCAGGTCTCTAATTTCTAACGGCGTCGTCGAGTTCTCAGTGCAGCTGCGCTGTAAATCTTGTGTGGTGCATCTTTCAACACGCTTCCATCCCCTCCGCTTTTCTTGAGGCATCGAGGGGGATGTGTGACTGCCCTGGGAAGCCCCTAAAGTTTTGTTAGCTGCTAATTGCTGCCGGAGGAGGTTTGCCTGAATCCCTGTGACAGCTTTCACTTGTGTTTTTGTTGTAATGACTACATGCATGTTACCACAGAAGGAGAAAGTGAAGCATTTATAGTCACCATGTATCATGCTGCTCAGAACTTACACATGCTGCTGTGGATTTATTGTACATACAGTTTGTACGTCTGTCTCATCAGTGTAAGCTTGTCTAGGGTTTGTGATATGAAATTGTTGCCGTGATACAAACTTGGTTGTTGTCAGAGAGGTTTCTATACTTTTTTTTACATCAAGGTAAACGTGTATTTGTTTAATTTATGGAAATTATGTCGATTTTTCCGGTATTTCATTGTTAATTTAAACACTTCTGTCAGTTGAAAGTTACAGTGCAATAGGATTTTCTTCATATTCTTTCCTGTTTCTATAAATAATTAAAGTTGCTAAGTGCAGAGACTATGACAGTGAATTGCTTAACTTTTCCTTTTAGTTAACCATTAAGTGCAGCCACTTCTGCAGAAGCTGAATTGTTAAAAATTAATTAAAGATACATTCAAATGTCCTTTATGAATGTATGAGGGCATACACAAGACACTGTTTTATCTGCTCATAAGCTGGTATCAACTGATATTATTGATTTTTCAGTTTTGATAATGCACTTTGTATTCTTTTCTTTCTTTCAACATTTTTTAAAATGCAATTATTCATCATTTTTTTCTCTCGAAGAGCGTTTCACCCAGAAATGCTTTCTCCCCTGTTGCAAATTTACAGCCGCTCCATCCTGTTTGCGGGTGTCACACTGGTTTATGTAGCAATTACAGATGTAGAAACTTTTAGACCGATGCCTGGACACATGCACACACAAGCTCTATTTCAGTATAGACTGAGAACCACAAAGTCTCCCTTGAATAAGTGCTTTTGAAACGTACACAAACTGAGACGGTAGATGCGTACGCACGTAAACGGATACACATAGATACACGCGCAGACACAAATGCATGTGTGTTAGCCAGATGTCATTTAAGGGCAGGCCTAGCTTGTCATTACACAGGCTGTAGAAATGTTTGGTTCTGTGCTCCACCTCGAACATGACATAGCTCAATCAGCCAAACAAACCCTAATTACCAGCTGGGCATTCCCTGGCGCTCTAAAGGAAATGAGACACCATGTTTAGACAGTTTATATGACACCGACACATGATGTTGCCATGTTTTCAGCTGAAAGCGTGTCACTTGGCTCTGCACAGTATATTCGACTGAGAGTGTGTGAATCCTGACATTTGTTTTGATGCTTTTATTTTGTTTTTCTTTACTATATATCGTTTTCATTCTGTAATGATATAGAATAGTTGTAAAAATAATGTATAAAACTTATGTAACGTAGTGTTACATTGTTGCAATATTGAATTCTACACATGCATGAATAGTATGATTTAAAAGAAAGACTAGATATTATCAGCAACTGCTATTATTTGTACCTATTGTGCTGTATATTTATATTTATAAATATATATATTTGAATGGTCTAAATGATCTTTTAGGTACTTTTTCAACCTGCTAAAGAATCCATTCTTAGTAAATCATGACTTGTAACTAATATTTGTAATTTATGAAACCTGACAGACATGAAATTTGGCATAAAGCACATAAGCATATCTAATTAGTATCCAAAAAATACAATTTTCAGCCTATATTTGTACATATCCGACACCCATTTGGAGTCTCAGACTCTATGGAGCTTATGCAAGCATTAGCTCCATAGTTTGTATCTATGCAGAAAAACTGGAAACTGAATACTGTATGCATTCTTTTCAGATTTATTGTGAACACTGCCCATATGGAACAAGGTGCCTTCACACAGTCCACATTTCGTCTCATAGTTAGTCAAAACTAGGTGTAGAAATGCCCTGAAACCTCAGTTTGCCTGTCGATGTACCTGCCCCACCACTTTTTAAACCTTTTGATGAGAACAACGGCAAGGAAGAAGTGCAATTTCACAGATGGTGTTGCGCTGGTGAGGTTCTCCGCCAGCACCAGAACATCTGTCATTATGAGTCACTGAGGCGTGGCTGTGTCTATTTATAGGGCCTGAAGCACTAATTCATCACATGTACCTGTAGACCATCATCAGCAGTGATGCTTGATTCATTGTTGCTAAAGATCAGAAAGACATTAATAGAATTTGAAACAGGCTTCACAAGATAATGAAGTTTGTCATTCATAGTTAATTTATATAAATTCACATTTGATTCGCCTTTTATATGATATGTAGACTGCAGAACAACGAATAATCAGCAAAGATGGCAAACTGCTTAATCAAGCAGTGTTTTACTACTGAGTGAGAGTACATTTCTTACCTTATGTTTCATGTCTACTTTTTCATATCAACTGCAGATATTTTAGGAAAACTTCATGTACACTTGATCTGAATTATTTGAGGTTTACACTTTCTTCTTTTCTAAATACCGTTTCTCTATTGGCGTATGAAAAAGTATTTGCCATCCTACAGAAATCTTTATTTTTTACATTTAATGTAAGACAAAGATAACCTAATAAAACACAAAATGCATTTTTTACATTATAATTTCATTTTTTGAAGAAAAAATGGCCATCTTGCCCTATGTGAAAAAGTAAGTGCCCCCTTAGCTAACAACCTACCAAATGAATGTGGCAAAAGGCATTGCAAAAAAATATCTAGATGAGCTCGAAGAGTTTTGGGATAACATCCTGTGGACTGATGAGTCAAAGGTGGAATTTTTTGGAAGACATGGGTCCTGTTACATCTGGTGTAAAGCTAATACTGCATTCCACAAGAAGAACATTATGCTGTGAAACATGGTGGTGGTGGTGGTTGTGTGACGGTTTGGGGCTGCTTTACTTCCACAGGACCTGGACGACTTGTCATCACTGATGGAGCCATGAATTCTGCTCTCTATCAGAAAAGCCTCCTGGAGAATATCCACCCATCAGTTCATGAGCTAAAGTTCAAGCACAAATAGTTTATGCTGCACGACAAAGACCCAAAGCACACCAGCAGGTCCACCTCTGAGTGGCTCAAAAAGAACAAAATTAAGGTTTTGGAGCGGCTGAGTCAAAGTCCAATTGAGATGCTGTGGCAAGACCCTAAAAGGGCAGTTCATGTTTGAAAACCATCTAATGGGACAAAATTAAAACTATTCTGCAGAGAAGAGTGGGCCAACATTCCTCCATGGTGATGTAAAAGACTAATCACAAGCTGTAACAGACATTTGACTGCAGTTGTTGCTGCCAAGGGTGACCCAACCAGTTATTAGATTCAGAGGGGCAGTTACTTTTTCACAGGGGTGATATAGGTTCTTCGATTCTTCGTCAATGTCCCAATATTTAAAAACAGCATTTTGTGTTTTGTGGGTTATCTCTGACTAATATTCAATACATATAAATATTAGTTTGATGATCTGGAACATTTAAGTATGAGAAATGTCCAAAAATAGGAGATTACTGTACATATTTGTGTGTTGACATATTGTTTATGCTTCTTTATAATTCATCCATAGAGTTAATAATGTTGTAGTCTGATAGTCCTCGTAGCATTAAGACACCACATCATCATGCACGTACCTGGACACATGTGTAAAAACATTCTGCCATACGTAATGCTCCTTAACCATTAAATTGTGTATGCTATGATGGGTCTGCGAGTATGATATGGATATAGGGCATTCTTTGATTTGAAATATTAATGACGTCACTTTATATGTTATTTACAGTGTACCATCTGGGATTGTTTATGTGTGACCTTCTCTGATCCACTGTTCAGGGATACAGTTACAAAGAAGTGGATGGTGGATGACCCAGAAAAAGTATATCGTACCATTTTTCAGTATTTTTGCATTTGAATTCGAAACTAAGTGACTGTCATCTTTACTGTGCACTTGAGGAAACGAACGTATATTTTTTCAAAACTGGTAAATAAGAAGTAGGTTCTAATTGTCTTGACTTATTGCTAGTTCAGGCTTAGAAAAGATAGCTGTCTCTGGTGTAGTTTGGATAAAAATGGCTGAATAATAACATTTTTTAAAGCTGTTTTAGCTCAGTATATTGGTCATGATGGACAGAGCACATTTAGCCAGTAGAGCCTGTAGATGTTGGGCCTTTTGGAGAAATAGTTGACAGTTTTATACACATTGCCCAGAACTAAATTTACTCTCCAAGAACTAACGCTATATGAAAATGACATGGTGAACCTTAAATGAATACTGGCCTAAAAAAGTACAGTGTGTGTGTGTGTGTGCATGTTTCAAAGACTTGACCTAAAAGCACACATGTTGCTCAGGCATGTGCACTCTGTCGTATGCTGCCTGTTACTGGTTAAAAGCAGCCCTCCACCCATTAGCGCCTGCATGATAATGGCTTCATTTTCAGGCATTTACTCTGGCTTCAAATTGAACCTTTTAACTGCCCCTTTGCAACCTCATAAACAAGCCGCCAGCCAAAAGAGGGCTTGTGTGTAAACGTCCCGGAGAAGGGAGAAGTGGGAATTCCCTGCAATGCACTGTTGCAATGTCCATCTTCTTCTCTCTTTACCTTCTGTCTTTGTTTTTCTGGAACCACCCACTGTGCTATTGGTGAGTAACAAGAAGGCCAATAGCAGTCATTCAGTGGCTCAACTGTCAACTGTGCTGATAGATGAGGGTCACACACACACACACACACACACACACACACACACACACACACACACACACACACACACACACACACACACACACACACACACACACACACACAAAGGCACACCACCCCATAACTAATTCTCAATTATAGCAGGAGTGAAGCCTCTCTTAAAAGGTCCACAGCGAAAGAAGAGTGTGTGTGCCGGGGGGCGAAAGGAAGAAAAAAAGTGTGGATGAGAGAAAGAAGAGGTGGGGGCCGTTGCTGTCTTTCACAATAGTGCTTTAAAAGCTGACATAGCCTTATTTTCTAACTGCCTGTAGAGGAGCTTGGAGCCGAGCAATCTAGGTTGTGGAAGCAAAAGGGTAGAAGAGAATGGGGAAAAAAGGAAGCAAGAATTAGGGACAAAGAAGGGAGGTGGGGTCTCCCTTAGTCTGAAGGAATTCCTCTGCATATATCACATCAGAACAGAGATGAGAGAAGGGCGTGTGTGTGTATGTGTTTCTGCATAGCATTGTCTGCAGTAAATGCTCTAGATGTGCACAGATCCTACTGTACATCATGTGTGCTTCCCATTACAAGTACCTTTCTGCTTGCCTTAGATGTGTGTGTTGGTGTGTGCATGTTGTACATGCATGTGAGTGTGTGTTGCCACTGCAGTACAGCGCTGTGGGGGTTGGGGGTCTTCCTCTGGTTATGACGTAGCACGGAGGAGAAGAAAATTAGGGCACGACTCAGCCCAGCTCTTTTGCTATTGTTGCCTCGCTTTTGTCCCAGCAGACTGTCTGAGACACACACAGACATTTATATTCATACTGGATCCAAATTGCATACATTTAGTCTTAAATAATAGGACAAGCATCAACACCAGGATACAGAATTCTGCAACATCTTGACACAGTTTTCTCTCTTGTGTTGTTGATCATTTGTTACAAAATAGTGGATTTTTTCGTTTGCAGGAATAAGACTATACAACCTTAAATATCAGGATGTGTTGAAACACTGAAGCTGTTCATTGGCTGCTACATGCTTTCAGTTGTGATAGAGTCACAACCAAAAATCATATTTATTCTTTTAGCTGAGGGTGTAAAATGCCCTAATTTTCTAAGCTCAAAGGATTGTCTGGGATTTGCTTGTTTTGGTAGACCAGCAGTCAAAAACCCAAAGATTTTATTATATATTTATTCCTTCATCCATTTATTCACCAACCTAAAAAGGAGAATTAAAGGAGCACTCCCTGATTTAATGATAATCAAAACTTGTATTAATGTTGTGTCGATCAAGTTAAATGAATTCCTCCCGTGTGGTCAAAATGTCAGGTTGTGGTTAGAAAACGCCAGTAAGTTGTAACTGAGATCTTTTGTTGTGCATTCGTGTGTCACCTTGCTCAGGAGCACATTTGAAGCTCTTTGAAGAGTAACAGAAGGGACGCAGGAAACTCTGTGTCATCAATAGGCTGCATTCAGCGAGTACATTTATAATTAACATCCTCATTAAAAAATCTATTGGGATCATGTATCAGATCTTTAAACATATTAAAAATGCACTTCTAAGCCAACAAATTTGTTACAGAAATGACATGTGTACATCTACAGATTGCAAACTGGCATAAGTTACAGCAGCCACCACAGAAGTAGAACTCCAGCCGGCGTGCCCCTTCATCTCATTAGTTGAATCTTTGATGTGGGGTTTTGGACTCCAGCTGGACAGAGGCTGTTAAATATTTTAGCTGAGGGGACTTATTTAGTTACACTGCCTGGCAATAATACTGTGACTAAATCCCTCGATGCACTGTGGTATTACTTGTGTGTTTTCTCTCATGATGATATGGGATTTATTTTGCTGGTATGCCACGTCTCAGTTTAGGCCCCATAGATGCATGCATACCTCTTCTCTCTGCGAGTTCTGCAGTTTGCAAGTGTTTATCTTCTTACACGCAACACCTTGAGAGGTTGCACCGATGTGTTGCGCTTCAGGCGATCTTCAGATGCACAGAAAAATTCACATAAAGTGCACAGTATGTCTGAGGCTACAGAGAGCACTGCAGATTTACTATAAACCAAGAGCTTTAGGTACAATTTAGAGATTGACAGGGTTAGAAATGAGTCATCCGAGGAACTGAAAGAGGAACTGCGGGTTGGTTCTCTCAAGGTGTAGTTATAAATGCACATGAGTTAAAAGTTATAATTAAAAATGTCTAAGAGTACATGAAACTGAAAAGAAGGAAGTGGGATTCGCACATTAACACCAGTGTGTTTAAATCGGACCCTCCTGTGCTTTAGTGCGACCACTACATCAGCTTTAAAAATGGAACTGCTCCTGTAACCCTTGAAATAAATTAATTGCAGAACTATGACCACTAAGAGCGGTATCTGTTGCGTGCCTTTGCATATGCATAGGTGCAGATGATTCATGCTCTCTCTATATATGTTTGGCTTCAGCCATGTTTACAGGGAATGCTGAGATAATTTGGATTTGCCTAATGCCGATCTTCTGCAGTTCCTTGTGTCTTTCACTAAAATACTCATTGTTCAAGTTCCTGTGTTTGATGTTATTCTGTCAAATGTGATAGTTATGAAATGTTGCAGCATCTTTAGCTTAATTTTGACAAGAAACAATGAAATACCTGGTTGCTTTATTTTGTTCTTGTGTATTTAAGTTTAAAGAAAAGCAAGAAAAAAAAATCTCCCACTGATGAGTAAACTTTGGGCAATGAAATGTCAGTTGCAACTTTATTCTGATTACGTGCTCCACCTGATTGTACATTTTACTGCTTTATAGCTGCACGAAGGAAAAGGCCTCTGCTATGTTCATAAACATAATAGAGTCGTAACAGGTAACTTTTATTAAAGCAGACAAAGCCAACTGTCAGGAGTGTGCAATGCGGTCACATGCAATCCAATGAAAACCAACTCGATTCAAGAATGTTCTTGAATTGAGCTTCAGTTTCTTCTTACTGCTGCAGCTGTTTTGCCTTCTTCTCCCTTAAAGATAGAAAGCGTTCGTAAAACCTGAAACCTTGGCAGAAAAGGCTCGCTATATATATATAAAAAAAATACTTGAAGAGCACTGACACTTCAGAGTGAATGCAGTTTAGCTGGCAACACATTCGTTTGATCACATTACTGTACCTCAAAAATCATAAAAGGCAGGAATCGAGCAGTAAAGAGAGGAGGGAAATGAAACTGAGAGGAATGCTCTTTCACGTTCTGCACTCTGCCACCTGATCACTGCTGCTTGGTCATAAAAGAGACAGCTGTGCCTCTCGCAGCTGGTTAAAAATCCAGCTTTTACTGCGAGTGATTATGGAAAGCAAATTGTTTAATAGCAACTGTTTTTTAACAGCAGATGGAAGGAGGAGACGTACTGTACCTGACACTCCAAGCTCCTGCAGGATGTTGCGGTGTCAGCTGAGCGGATTCGAGCGTAATGCCAAGTTTGTCTTCCAACTTGAGATCCACTATAAACTCGGAGAGGAGAGAAGCAGGATATTAGTTGATCAGAACCCAGTGCACTTGTTCAAAATGGAGAAAAATGTTTCCGTCCACATGCTGCTGGCTACAAGTCTGAACTCTTCTTTTTCTTTTACTAAGAATTACCGTCTGTTGTTACCGTCCATAAAGTGACACAAGACATGAATGACTGTTTGCAGCCTTTTAAGATAGTTGGGTTGAAAAATCTGTTTCAGGGTCCTTCAAATCAGCAGGTTAATTATTGAATGCCAAAGGAAATGAAGGGCTTTTGCTATCCTGAAGGTAAACAAAATGTCAGAGGAAGGCAGGGCGATTTTTTGAGGCCTCTGGGCCTCTTTGAAGTTAAGGTTATCACTCACCCCTTACCCTGCAGTGTTGAGCTGTCATATTCTAACTCAAGATGTGTGTGATAATGAGCTCGGAAATCTCAGCCCGCGGTAGAGAAAAGGTGTGGCTCCAAGTAGCTACCTTTTAACAAGAAAACCTTAGGCCAGTGCACGACTCGCTGCCCAAACTTGCAACAGGTCTCATATTCAGCATGAGAACTTTGTACTTATCTTGAAATGTTACTAGGAGCACTTGCAGAAGTAATAATACAGCTGTGTCTCAAATGAGGCAGAAACCACACAAATGCACCCATACATGCAGAAGCATGTTGTTGATAAAAGTAGCTGTTTTACTTCCTGATCAAACCTCAGATCAAAATGAGTCACAACTGAAGGAGAGAAGACAGTGTTGTAAGTCAGAAGTCAGCTGGAGCTGATGTCAGTTTGGGGAACTGTGAGTCTAAGAAAGTGTTTAAAGTCCTGTTTTTAGGCAGGGGTGAGTGCTGATCCTTTTGGAGTCCAGTGGCCATTTTGCATTTTACTGAACTCAAAGGTGGTATGTAACTAAGTACATACACCAGTCAGCCACAACATCATGACCACTGACAGGTGAAGTGAATAACATGGATCATATTGGTACTATGTGGTGTTCTGCTGGAAAACCTTGGATTTTGCCATCCGTGTTGATGAGACTTAGACATCCAAATAAACATTGTCCCACAGCAAGCACACTCCCTCATGCAAATGGCAATCCCAAATGTCACTGGCCTACCCCTGCAGGAAAATGCACCCCACCACATGGAAAAAACATCAAACAATCAGGAACATCTTGAGAAAAATGACAATGACCCAACATGTTGATTTGACCTCCAAACTTCCTACACCCCATTCTGATCAAGCATCAACAGGATGCAGTGGAGCAAGTTGGATTTTCAGAGGCCCCACTGACACAAGCCACAGTACCCAAAGGATCCATTGCCAACACGCTGGTGCCAGACCTCATAGGAAACCTTGAGGGGTCATCTTGTCCATGCCCATTTTTGAGCACATAAGGGGGACCAACACAATATTATGTTGGTTATGCCTGATCGGTGTATGCTCAAGTACAATAAAGTACAAATTTGGCTGACTTGTGAATATTTCCCTTTTATTGCCACTTTATTCAGATTCACAATTCAAAAACCCAAAGATATTCATTAATTCCAGTTCAGCACAATTCAGATGGAAATATTCCTCAGTAACTACTACATATTCAGTTTTCCATTTCGACATTTTCCCAGCCATGGGAATACTGTTGAATCTGCTGTTGCCATGTCTCCATTGTTATCACAGTCATTCCTGTAAAGCTAAATCAAGCAAGTTTGGGCATATTCCTCTGAAGCCTTAAAGACGCATTCTAGGAAATTTCAGGAATCACTCATCGATGTAGAAGAAAACACAAAGGTTTAAGGGTGCACACCAAGGAAAGAAAAACTGCAGTCAGCACATAATGACTCCTCAGGCATTTAAATATATGAAACAAGCTTAAAATTTTATTATATCGCTCACAAAGTAAGAATAATGGACAAAGTTCATGTGCTAGATTAGATCTGAGTAATTTGTAAGATTGTGGTTAGTGTTTCCAGGCTTCGGATCCATTGGGACACCCTGAAACGAAGTTCCTCCTTGTTGGATTTCTCCTCAGCGAGCTCTCGGCGTTTTATGCTTTAAAGGCAATTTCTATGGTCATAATGAAGGATTTGTGAAAAAAAATGGCCACCCGAACAATAAACACATTTATTTTTGTGTTGCAGAAAACAAATAACAAGACTCCATATCAAGATGGTCACTTTTTACGACCTTTATATGGAAAAGGGAACCCGCAACCCTCTTTTTCACGGCTGTTAGGGACAATCAGGAGTTTGTTTCCACATGAGGAGAGATCTGTGTGAAAACGCTGTAAAAGTTCTCACATTTCACGGGATTTCAGAAGCATGATGTATGACTATGCTTAATAGTTTCAAGGCTATTTTCAGGGAACTGTGAAATCAGCATTTAAGATTAAACTTATTGATTTATATCCTTCCACACTGGTCCAGATATCACACTCTCTTCTAACTGTTTGCCTTTAAAAGGTTCCTCATTGCAGCTTGATCTGGTTCCTCGGATCTTTAATGGAGGAATGATGAAGTATTTTAGACCTTTGTTTTCTGTCAGATTGGCATTCGAGACAGTTGACCTTCAAAAAGAGTGATTTTTGCTCTGTGCTTTCCTCTTCTCCTCCTCTTCTTCCTTTCCTTGAGCTGTGGTGGTGATAGTTTTGTTCTACACATATTGATCACATTCTCTTCCACCTCCCTCTCCTCATCCTCCTGTCCCTCCTTGTTTCCTTTTGTCAGTCTGATGTGGAAATGCCCGAGCTTCTTCTTTCCTCCAGTGTCTCTCAGTCTACCTCCCTAGTAGTAACTCTGTTTTGTTTTATTAAAATAGGATAAGTGCTTGCAGGGAATCCTGACTTGGCCATTATTGGAAATGGCGTGGCGGATGAGGGAAGAGTGCTTATTATAAGAGGTGCGGGAGGCTCCGACTTTCTCCATCACTCCCTTTGTTTCATTTTGTACCGCAGCAGTCATGACCGCTTGCCTGGCCAGGTCTTATAATTCATTTTGCCAGAGGTTGTGTTATTTTTATGAGACCAAGACATAAGCAAACCCCCCGCTGTGGTGAACTAATCATACTGGGCATCAGTCCGAAGCAAACACAGTAGACTAGTGTGCAACTGAGAAACCTTACTTGCACTTGGTAGATTGTCGATTGCTGGTAACGTCTTTGATTGTGAGAACAGATATTTTCACTCATTCATTCAAAGGCTTAGCATGTGATTGATCCACAATGCAAGGTGGCAACACTTTTCTTTCGCCTCAGTGGAGTTGGTGTTTGAACCCCCAACCTTGTGAGAAGTGAACTGCACACTGTACCTCACATTTGTGACTGAGATGAATGTTAGACGAATGCATTGAATTATTGAACACAGTGCAGTGACCAGAGCCTAGGCGTGGCCTTTCTGTAACTGTTACAATGCTGTATTGTGGAGAGTCAGCAGTTTAAAACATGGAGGCAAAGAGATGGAGAATGCACCCACAAAGGAAACACTTAAAGGAAGAAGCTTGTTGTAATACCAGTTTTTGGGGGTAAAAGCGATAGTATGGTTTAGCATAGTCTTGTCCTACCATATATTTAGAATGAATACAGGAAAAAGGGTAGATGTGGTGCAAATGCATGCAAAGTCAGTGGAGGTTTCAAGTTTCAAGGCAGCCAGATGGACCCAACATAACTCATGGGAATTCAAACTAAGTGCCGCGTTTTTAAGATTAGAAATAGCCATTGATGTCCAGATCCTATTGTTTCAAATTTTTTGTCGCCCATTTATTAAGATTATTAGGTTATAAGAAGCCAGTAAATCATTAATTGTGTTGCTTTGAAAGACAGTTATGATACGGTAAAAGAAAGGGTCGCTTGCACTGATGGACTTTTGCTTGGTTGTGCAGCCTTACTGTGTTTTTCAACTTTTTTTAAATTCTTGGAGTCCTTGCTCACACAGTTTCTGGTTTGGTTTAGTCGCACTACTCTCGTCAACTCCACTTTGCCTTTTCCAGTAGTTTTGATACACAAGATTAAATGGCAGATAGATAAAGTTAGCAAGTCACTGTTAAAGTTCAGTGGAAGATAGCAGCTGTAGATGCAGATATTCTTTCTTAGGAATTGGTGACCATCAAACTAGAGCTAAAATTGGAATAAATATTGCACTTCTAGTCATCAAGTAGATAGGCAATTATCAATCAGTAGATAACATGGATTAATTACAGTGAATGTTATTCTTAATGCTGATAAAGCTAATTCACATAATACAACAAAATACAAGCTGCTAAAACAGTTCAGTTGCAAGTGTTTTTGACAAACAGAAACACTGTCCTAGTGCCCTTAGACTTTAATTCGAGAGCTCTGGCCAGTAGCCATGAAGTGTCACAGAAAACTTTGTCATGGTGGCCCTTTACTAACTAAACCCCCACAATGCTCTCTGCTTGCTAATCCTGCAGTTCGACTGACTGTCACCTTGGTACACTACAGTGTTAAACAGTTAGAGGCTTCACCTGGTGTCACAGCTAGATACCTCAGCTAATCTGCAATATATTTTCAGACATGCGTATATTTCATCCTTTTCAGATAATGTATTTTTTTTTTGTTAAATTATTAACAGTAATTATTCAATTAACTAATAATCAGTAATATCCCTACCTGAAATGCATGCTAATGTTACTCTGTGTCTGATGGATGTAGGCGACTATCTGCTGACATGTAACACATATGAACATGGTAAAGTACTAACTGACAGTTTATCTGTCAGGTTGATGCGAAGTTTCTCTGCCAGTTGATGTAGCTTTAAATAATTTTGTAAACAATATTCACATTTTACCTAAGCATTTTTTTTAGCATCAGAACTTTTACATCTTCTTAGGCTGGTTCCTTAAGACAATTGCCAGGACGCACTTCCTGCACATGTTTGGCGCAGTGTTTGCTGGTGGAAGGAAGCGTGCTGCTGCTCAGCTTCCACCATATTTTTTCACCTAGTGAAGGGATTTTACATATGTAATGCAGCAAACACAATGATTATTTCACTGTCCTAATTTACCCTTTAGTGGTGTTTCTGTCTGCACCGGAAGACATTCAAAAATACACTTTAAATTCATTTCTACTCTGCATGTAAGAGACAGGGCATGTGCAGGGGTGGGCTGAGGGGAAGACTCGTCTCCGTCGCTGCCCAGAGCCAACCCAAACAAACCACAGTGCACTGGCATGGTGAGAGAGGGAGTGTGCATGTGTGTGTTTAACAGTGTGCGTGTCTGCGTTCAGCTCCCGTTTGTTTTGTCCCGCCTGCTCCTAAAATAACCCCCTGCTAAGAATATTTAATCCCCGGGTTACCGCTCTCTCTTCCCCTGTCTTGCTCTTTATCACACCCTCACACATTTTTGATATGCATAACTGAACACACACACACACATGCAGGGGTGAAGGGGATGGGGGGTGTCCTGGTGTAAAGCCAGCCAAAACTTGCAGGCTTAGAGGGGGTAATTTGGTAGGTGTGTGCTGATTTGCTCTCTGTTTTCATGTGTCTGGTGTCGTTGTGGGTGGTAAAGTGGTATTGGCCTGGTCTCGTCTCTGAATCTGGCCTGAGGACTGGAGATCACAGTACGATGAGGGAATCTGTATTTGCTATTGTATTTATTCAATTTATGAAAAATCTTAGAATCTGAGAGCACTGGTTTTATTATAGTTGTATTTCACACGGGCCTGATCACATTCTGTCGGATCAGATTGTGGCGCTGATGGGACTCGGGGGTCAGGAGGTTGAGATTTAACACTAAAACACTGGAGGGTTAGTGTGGTGTAGGTGAGAGAGGATTGAGTTTGGCAGGGCAGGGATTTATGTCCATCTCTGCGGGGAACTATAACAAACACAGACAGTTTTCAGGCCAACTTTTGGTTGATGCTGCTGGCAGAGGGTGGGGCCCTAAGCTGGAGAGCTAATAGTGTTTTTGTATTTAGGGTATTTCGTTTATGTTTGTGAAGTTTGTGAGTGTGAAATTAGTTATCTATAACCATTTCAGAATGTAATTTTTTAATACGAAAACAAAACTAGTGATTCTTTTTTGCCTTTCAAAAAAAGGCATGCGGAGTGTGCGTATTTTCAGGTCATGTTGTGTGAAAACATTATGTCAATGGCTTTTTCAGCTCTATGTAAGTGGAGATTTATGGAAAGCCTATTCACGAGCCAAGACCAGATCAAGGATTAGTTTGGGTAGGCTGCGATTCTGCAAAGAGTTAGCTGGAGTGGTGAGCTCATGAGGCGTGATGTTGCACAATACAATTTCCGCGGAGGGCCGGACTTCAGGTGGGTGACCTGCAGGCGTCAAGGTCATCTCTGACCTGCAACTTGAAGCTGCAATCAATAAGCATCTCTGCACTGTTAGCTCTGCTGACCAGACTCAGGAAATCAGGAAGGGAGGCTTATCAACATATCTGGAAGAGAAAAACACATGAGTGTGCAGTATTTAAGGTGTGAGTGTACATTATTTGTCCTAACATTAACTGGTTATTGCTATTTAAATGAATGCTCACATAACCAAACCCATGACTATTATACTGGTTGATTTTAGGAGGTCTTTCCTTATTGGAATTGTGTATCTAAGGATGCAATATAATTTTATTTGTGATTTTGTCTTCTGTGAATAAATTTGGCATGTGTTGTCCCTTCTAAGAGAGAAAAAAAACAGCTGCCTTTTATATATCTGCAACTCTGCTCATGATATCAACCTGCTCAAGTTGCTATTCCTGAATTATTATCCACAGTCAGGTCTAGCAGTATTTACAGCTCTGTGAGTGGAATTCAAGGCTGTTCCTGACTGCAGGTTGAAAATGAGGTCAAAGAAGACTCGCTCGTCTATATAACTGTGTTTTGTCTGTATGCTGAACTGACTCAGTCTGCTCCCAGTTAGTGTTTGCCTGACCTATAATAGATCATTGAGCTGAATAAGCGATGTCTCTCTTAGTCTCATTAGGCATAAATGGTACAGTAATGGTGCCTTTTTTTGCTGCGTAATGACAAACAGACAGTGGAAGCAGGCACAATAATCTTGGTTCAAGTTGTTTTCATTGTCACTCCAGTGGTTAAAATGTTAGTGCTGAAACCAGATCTTTGTTTTCACATTATTTCTTTTCCTGTCATGACTTACAGCTCCCTTGAAAAGTGAATTTTACTGGTCTGAATGGAAAAGCGAGTAACTGCCCTCACATTAATATGTTGTCTTGTGACTGTATTTGGTGATTTGTGGCTGTTTTTTTTGTGAAATGTTAGAGGATTAAACCATTTCAGAGTAGAGGCTTACTTTAATTTTGACACTCAATATGTTTTGGTGTCACCATGTCTTTTGCTGATGCAGAAAGCTGGATTGACTCGACAGTTTCTCATTGCTGTGATAGAAGACTTGCTTCATCCAGTATAACACTTATTTCTTATTAATTTGGGAGTTTGCACAGGCAAAATTCTTTTCTCCTCTAAATTTAGGCCCTTATATAACCAGACCGACTCTTTCCAAAAATGATTTTGTTTTGTTGTGGATTCTTCATGAAGAGGAAAATGAGGGCAAATGCCAAACAAGGCTCTGAGATAATGTAAATAAATATAATGGGGGAGTAAGAAGCTAAAATGAAAAGGCATTTATATAATAGTTACATCATTTGAGCATTCTTTTCAAGTGATGCTGCAGTTTAACATATACTGTTGGTTTGTTTGTACAGGGGAGCGTAGTGCATTTAACCTTTACCGTCACGTTTGCTTCTTGCTTATGACAAAGAAAATAAAGATTCATTTTCAAATGGTAGACGTCACATTGAGAGACGTTCAGTGAAAATCAAAGCTGACCACAGCAACGCTGCGGAGGATCATATGGTGATAAAAGCAAATTTTCTGGCCCAGAACTTAAGCACCAAAAACCACAATAATGTAAAGCTCATTTGTCTCGCTGTGCGCTGTAGGTCCCACAAAGTCAGTTTCCCATCGACTGTCAACGGACCATCACATGCTGGACGCTTTGTGTGATCTGCGGCTAATTGGATTTATTCCAGGTTCTTTAAGTAGCTATTGATTTGACTGTTTGAAACCAAATGAATAACATGTTAAAATGGCAAATTGAGTGGAATTCCCTTTTCAGCTTGACCGTAAACCAGTGCCCTGCCTTATTTGTAGGCTGTCCGGTATCCGTTTCCTGGTTGACACTGAAGTTTTAAATTGAGATTGTGGCCTCCATTTAAAACACTAGATTCCTTTTCTGCTCAATTAATTCTGAGGTTTGTTTTGTGGTTTCTTTATAATGGCTTTCTACAGTTATATGTACCAGTTTCACACAGTCATAAGGGATAATGTAAATTGAGCTTTATTAAAATTGCAGTGTTCAGCTCTTGCTTATAATATACATGCATAGCTTGTAGACTGTTCGAATTATTAATCTGTGTGCCTAGATCCTGAAGCTCTCCTGTTAGCCTGAACTTGGTTTTTCGCAGTGGTTTGTGGTCTGCAGCAACATTTACTCAGAATCTAAATGAATTCACAGCTGCTGCAGGACAAAGGTGTGATGTCCTGCCATATTACTCACTTCCGTGCACACACCAAGGTGACACAGGTCTGCAGGTTTTCTTGCAAAAAGGAAGCAAGGACAGAATGTAAAACCTGGGAAATGTGTTTATAGTCTCATTTATTGAACTTTGCATTCATTGTGTTTCATGGTCAAAATATCTGGCCACCCCTAATGCTGATTTTACTTTCATTCAGTTTTGTTAGTAATATGCTACATGGTACAGTGGTCTACCATTTTTGTGGTAATAGCAGATTAAAATCCTCAAAAGTTACCAGATAGTTACTTTTCTCTTTACTTTGATTATACCAGAAATAACCCATCGGCTCATGAAGATGTAACAGACGTATGCAGGGCGTGGACTTGCCTAACAACAGAGAAAGAGGTTGGAATTTGTGTTACACTACTTTGCAGCCTCTAGACAAAAAGCTGTACTTTGTGTCTTTAAAGTTAGACTGAATTCTGTGTGAGTGCATTAGGAGGGTGGCAGTTTGCGGCTTTGAACCTCCAACCCCAGTCGTCTGTTGTGTTCGTCTCATCTTTGTCACGTTGGCCTCAGAGGAAGAACTTAAACTGACAAGCCACTCGGCCGCACATCCCCCCGGCTGCTGTGATCCATCCTGACAGAGAGAGAGAGAGAGAGACAGAGAGAAACAGGATGAGGAGGGGGGAGATAGAGGGAGAGGGAGTAATGGCTTCAATAACAAAAGACTGTAACAGACTTGGAGGACAGAACATGCTCTCTATCTGTGCTATCTGTGCACACTGTAATGGCCAATGAACTATGCGCGTGTCTGTGGTTGGATGCTAATAAAGCGTGTGATGGGGCCTTCAGGGCTGCTTTTAGTTTCCTACTGAGATCGAGACGATGGGGAAGAGGGGGTGGCCTTGACATTTTCTGTAATAAATCACACATGTAAAGACGTTTGGTGATGTGTATGGCAGGCCAGTTAGTATTATTATATGTTTAACATTTCTAGTTTGCTTTTGTTTTATTTTTGCTTTTTCTTTAATTGGTCTAAAGCTGTCTAATCAGTGGTTGCTGATCGGTTGTACTGATGAAAGTTAGTTTATTCTCAGGCTTGTTTGGTTGCCAAGCATGTCTGAGAATTACACATCCAAATTGTGGACCCTTTTTAAGTGTTTTGAAAATCACAGGCTCTCATATTCCATACATTATTGTGTTTGTCTTAACTTAACTTGACTTAACTCGACATGACTAAACTTTGCTTTAAAGTTACCTTAACTTTCAAATGTTGCAGCTTTCACCACTATATCATGCATTGTGTTTTTAAATAACTTCTTGAAATGTGGGATGTGCCAGCTTTAAACAAAAGCTGTAGCAAACAACAAGTTAAACAAAATCCATTCTTCATTTGGTTGCACAATTATGTAAATGTGAAATAAATGCTTCACATTTTGAGTTATTCCTATGAATGCAGGCAAAAACACACCTTTTTGAAAATTTCCAAAAAGTGTTCTTGACTAAATTTACTCTAATTGTTGTTGTATTAGGGTTAAATATAAAAAATATCGCACTTGCCAAAACTTTTTCCCATACCTTTGCTCATACTCTGCTGAGTCCCATGCTCATTCTGTTTACTAAAGACATATTGTGTTGTGGGAGGAACACAGTGAGATGTAGGATGACAGAGACACAGAAATGGAGACACAAAGTGTAAGAATATGGCGAAGAGTGTGAAAGCACAGCATGTGAACTTCATTGAGACTTGTATAATGGGGTATTCATATGACCACAGTGGTTTGTCGAGTGCTTTGAGTGTGTGAAGGGAAAAGCCGAACTGCCCATTCCTGCTCTATACCTTCTGTGCTCCTTGTGACCTGAGATCACAACTGCTCTTCAACTTTGAAACCCTGCAGTGTCTCAGATTTATTGTGAGTGTAGGTGAGACTAAACCTTTTTGATTCATGAATGTGACTCATTTACTATCTTTGGCGCTCATACACCACAGTATTTGTTATACACAAAGGACCTTCAGTATGCATTTACAACTTACAACTTTCCTTCTTCTTCTGGCAGTCATGAAGTCATACCATCTACTATATGTATATATATATATTTTATATATCTAATGACATACTGAATGACTTATTTTTGTGGTATTACGAGAACATTCCCATTATTGCCCCATTTCACCATATAAGTAACATAACGTCAGGCAGCATGATTGTGACTTGGCTCTCTGCCTTTCTTAACCTCTCAGCAGCTTGCCCAAGGCTGCAGCAGGTGTTAGAGACAGCTTGCTCAAACATGCATGCGTACGCACAGCAGCATGGACTCATGCAAGCTGAGACACACACGCACACACACACCATTACTCGCTGTATTAGTTTGCCTTGTAGCTAAGGTCATCCAAAATTCAGCACATTTACAAATGACAAATGGCACTCCATGTTGCCTTCTTGCTAATACAGAGATGCACGTTAGGAAATGTGTGCTGAAGGGGGCATATTTGACACTTAAATCTTGGTGAACTAATAGGATTACCCTGATAACCTAGTAACATCTTGACAGGAGAGGTTTGGATGGGAGAATGAAGGATTAATGAGAGACGAGAGAGGGGAGATTACAGCTTGGAGGTGCTTGGGGTTTGGCTTGCTAAAGGTTGAGGTTGGAGGGCTGGTGATGGCGGGGGTCGGTTGGGGGTTGGGTGCTGGTGGGAAGGACTTCGAGACCCATTCATGGAGCCAAAAGAATATTAATTTAAATGCATATTTCTCTGCCTCAAGGGAAGGAAAAAGAGGTAGAGAGAGTGGTTCATAAAAACATTCTCAGAGATAGGCTAGTAGGCCAGACTCCACATCCAGAGAAAGATCAAAGTGCAATTTCTTTTTGATTCCTCCTCCCGGATTCTGTTTGAAGCTTGGTTTCTCTGAAAACCTTGGATACCTCCAGAAAACTCTCTGCTGCCACAGCACATAAAAGGCAGCGAGGTGAGAGGAGGAGGGGGGCAGGGCTGCTACCAGGCTGAATGTCAGACAGTGTTGGGTGCACAACAAGATGACTTCTCTGCATCTATTCAGTGGATAACTGGTCCTTGGCCAAGTTAAAGGTTGCCATGTGGTGGCCATTCAGGCTGTGTATGTGTTCACTGGCTCAGAAAAGTAAAATGGGGTCCTCCAGTTTTCTTTTTCACTCCAAGCAAAGAATTAAGGCCATGTTCCATGTTAGTGTGCCACCGGAGCTCCAGGCTTTGTCTTTTGATTCTGTTGCCAGTGTTTATGAGTTTGAGGTTGTCCTCACAAATGTTGAACAAAAAGACAAACCTAATAGCGAGTGTGATTATTTTAACCCATTAAAATTCATCTGTCTATTTAGAAGTTTTTATTTCCATGAGAATAATCCCTCCCTATGATAAAATAGCTTAGATGTAACCTCTGAAATATACAGATCTATAAAGCCCCTGTCTCTCTCTCCATGCACGCTGAGCACACCAGCTCATGCATGACTCTTCTCAAACACTGTACAACTGCTCTAAGCTACACAATGGCAAGTTGTAATTTTCGAGTAATTCAGTCAATCATGTCAAACTGCAGACTGATTTGAAAAAACAATAATGATTGGGAAAATCCCACTGCAAGATGACACAATTGATTCTTAGGTTTGTTTTAAACCCCCAGAAGTCTGAAGCCACGTTTTTCAGACTTTCATTGGTTTTTAAGGTGGAAATGTTTAGCCATTACACAGACTGCTTTTTTTATTTTTCATGATCTGTTGCCCAGTAAATTAAAAAAAACAAAACAAAAACAAAAAAATGGTGCTGCTTTCTCAAAAATGTGCCGATTTACTGCTTCTTTTTATCCTGTGGTAAAAGAATGGAACATGAATATCCCATATCATTTTTCTAGATGTAGTTGTAACTGTTGTCAGGAAGTTGTCTAATGCAACTGCAGAATTTTGAAAACAGCCAGATAAGTTTTTCAGTAGCAAAAGGCGATGAGTTCTATGAAGCCGTAGATGCAACAATCCATTCATTGCTGAATGTTCAACGGGTTCATATGATAAACTCTAAATAATTATAGCATATGAAATATTTCCGGTGCTATAATGTCACAAAATGTTCCCATGTCAGCGTTTGGGTTCAACTTTTCTGGCTGGGAAACAATCTGGATGGAGAACTTGCTTCCTCTTCTTGTTTGGCACTTCTTGTTTCAAACTTCCCAGAGCTGTGATAAAGAATGGAGGGAGAGGAGGCACGCTAAGCCTGGGAAAGCTTTAGTCAGAATGCTACATACAGTCCATGCTAGTGGGTAAGAAGTGACCAGAATGAATATCCTGACTAAAATAGGGCTTCAACTAATTTTTATTATAATTATAAATTCATCTGTTTCTTTTTTTCCAAATAACTCTTTGGTTGTTTTGATTATGAAATGTTAGAAAATGGAAAAAAGCCCATTAAATTTTCCTAGAACCTAAATCATGAAGTGTTACATTTTCTTCTGACCAAAAGCATTCAGTCAACTTTCTTGTATTACAAAGAACAGCAGTAAAGTTTTATATTGGATTACTTTCATTTGAAAACGAAATCTATCAAAATAGTTCTTACTTGCTTTCTTTGAAGCTTTCAACCACATCTCATGTCTTCATCAGTAAATGGAGGCTGCTCGGTTGTCCTGGAAACGACTTAGTTGTCGACAAGTGAAGTAAGTTGGGAACATTCATTATTCTCTTGCTGATGAGGTGATTGGATGAAAGTTTGAAGTTTTTGAACAAAAAAAAACTGTCAAGTGAACCCCACCTCATGAGTGTTTTTGTAAAAATAGTTGGTGATTAGTCATGTGCTGATTAATTATGTTATTTCTAAAATCTGTGGTCTACTTTTTAGCTTTGTGGAATCTCATGATTATCTTCAGTGGACAGAAACTGCTCACTTGTTGTGGAAATGTCCTCAATACTCAAGTATTGAACTTTGGTCTCCATCTGCTGATGAACATTATCTTACTCTTAGATTTATATGTGTTGTCTAATTTTATTTCCTTCATGCCACATTAAAAAATGTATATTGGCTTACTTATTCAGAGCCACAAACTGAATTTAATGACCATGCGCTGCATTGTAAATTCCTCAGTTCACTGCCAGTTTTCAGTATTTAACAAGCCATTATATTCTGGAACTGGGAAAAAGTAGGACAGGATTCCCAATGATTACCTGTTTAAGGGACTAGGTCAGGCGAACTTGGCAACAGCCAAAATAAAAAGATTGTAGTTTCATGCGAGTCAAACAAAGATAACCTTTTCCCCATTTTTTCCTTCGTTTATGACTTTCACTCTTTTTTTCTTCGATTTCTGTCCTAATCCTTTCTTCCGTCTCTCCCATAAGAGTTGATGGAATGAGGTCAGGGAGGATTTCAGCCAAGCCTGTTAGAGACTGCTGATTTATTTCCTGGTAAATGTCACACAGTCTGCGCTCGGAGCTGCTGTCCTGCGTTGTCTTAGACAGAGAACATTGGCATTTTTACAGACGTCTTCGGTACAGTCGGCGCTGGCGCTCAGGCAGCATGTTGGCAGCTAATTCACCAGCGTTTTCTCCAAGTGTTCAGTTGTAACTGAGTTTGGCATCTAGAAGGCAAGTTGCCACGCTGCAGAGCTGGCATCTGAAGGAGACTTTATTAACCATGTAATGTGTGCAAGACTGGCATGGCAGGTATAATGACTATAATGGTTTAAATTCTGCTTATTTAGCATTTGTCAATTCTGCATTAAAGTGCATCCCAATAATGTCTCCTCAAATTTAGCAAATTTGAAGTTTTCACTAAGACTTGAAGACATTCCATGCTTCTTTATTGACCAGTGCAGGAACAAACTGAAAGGGCAGATCTTGCAGTAGTTGTTATAAAGCTTAACATCGCTGATATCTTTGAAAATCCTATCGTACCTCATCAATTTTACTAAATTAATAAATTGAAGGTTGTTAAATTGTTAATGCACAGACATTTGAAGTTTATTTTTTATTAAGTTTGAACTAAACTACTCCATTTGTGCATGTGGAACGAAAAAAAAATCAAGCAGGTTTAGTTTGTCTTCTGTCTTTTTCAGCCCACATTGTTCTGCGATTGTTCCTGATGTGAATGCACCACACGCTCAAAACTTGATTAGTTTATCGCTCGGTACCAATGTTCTAAATTTTGCAGCAGTAAACAATACCTTCAGTATAAGCGAGTTCACGAGGTCACAGATTAGGCCTCAGAGAGAGCTGTAGGCAGTGTTTTCCTCTGTGTTTGTGTTGCAGTCTGGAACGGAGGTCAGGTTTGCGTCGGGCGTAGAGGAGGAAGTGGACGAAGGCTATTTGGAGACTGGCACTAATCTGGTTAGCGTGGTTTCCAACCTCTCTTCTCTCCCTTTCTCCTATCACCACTACTACTGCCATACTGCTCTGATCTGTACTGTGTCCAACAAGCCTTTAAACTGCTGCCTGGATGTTATGTATTCAAAGAAAAAGGGATTTGTTGTACTCAGGTAGTTAAATAGTTTTGGTTGATCATTTGAGAAAGCTCTCGGGCAAAGCTGATGGAAAAATATGTGAAAGATTTACGCAGCATCAGTGCCTTAGCATGATTTATTCACATGCTGCTGGCACCACAGATCAAGCCGAAATGTTCTTTTTCCACTGTTTGTGTTGGCATTCAGTGTGTCTTGTACCAGCAGTGATCTCAGGTGGGACAACAGAGTCTCTCAGGCAGCTCAGAGCGACGGCAACAAGCCCACAACAGAAGGAAAACCACTCTGACATCCTCTGGCCCGCTTCCTTCTGTGTCTCTCACCTTGTCTATGAGAGTCCTGCTTCTCCCTCCACTGTCAGCGCGTTTGTCTCTGTCACTTTGCGTCTGTATCTCGGTGTGCTTCTGTCATTCCACGAACTCGCCGCGAGTGCTGTGAAAAGGGAAGGTCGTATATTCTCTTACATTTCCTGTTTTGAAGAGCAGGCCTGGCCTCCGAGCAAGTCATGGTTGTCATATCAGGGAATGCCATTAAGTGAGATGTTTTGCGGAGGGCTGTCATTTTTCCACAGTGATGTCTTGGGTTTGCTCGGCTTGATTAACCAGAAAGCCTGAAGCCAAGGATACTCAGACTCTAGATGGTATTCAAGTATGAAAATTAGTTTTTATTTTTGTCATGTTTGCCTTTATTGGAGAGTTAGAGTGTGGAGCGACAGGAAGTGTGGGGAAAGGGAGCAGGGGAATGGCATGCAGTAAAGGTCTGGGCCACCCGGGAATCGACCCGGAGACTCGCTGCTCCAAGGTGTTGGCGTTCCTGCGGCATTCGCTGTAACCACTTGACGATGGGGTTGCCCAAGTATGAGAGTTTGTTGTGGTAGGTTTGAGACAAGGTTAACCCACGTTACCCATGTATGTAAACACCGCTTGTGATATGTTTATTTTCTCTGTGTTATTGAAAACTGTCATACGGTGGAATGTTTCGTATTTCCTGCCTTGTTGTTCAAGGTCGTTGAGTGGTGGTTGAGTTGCATCCACTTCCTATTCGAGGTGGCTTCTCTTTTTACACCAACCCATTTGCGTTGCACTGAACCCTTGCTAATAAATGTATCTTTGCAAGTTAGACAGCGTGTTGGAGAGTATTGGAAACTTTTGAAGCAGATTGGAAAATGTTATGCCCAAATCAGCCTTGAACTAAGAGGTACAGGTTTATAGAATGCAAGTAATTATTTATGCATGCAGTCATGTTTAACATAAATTATAGGTTCTTAAATTGCCTGAAAATTGTGGAAAATGACAAGTTTAAACATTCCCAGTGCCCAAACATTGCATCCAGAAGACTATAATGTCTTCGTAAAAGGTTATTCTGTTTGTCCTGATGGAAACCAAAGAAAACCATCAGATCTTCACATTTGAGAGGCTTGAACCAGCAAATGAGAAGTTACCTATTTATTGTGCAGAATGCTAGTTCATGGCGGACAAATCTGTTAACTTTCACATGAAATGACAATAAAACATAGTGACCTGAGTGGTGACAGCGTGCAACCTGAAATCTCTACACAGTGGATGATATTGTCATTGTTCACCTGAGGTAGTTCCTAGAATAAAACTTTTTTTTTCTAATGCTTGTTGCAGACCCCAGAGCAAATTGTACTACAGGGACACGCAGATACCTGTGGTGTCTGTGTTCTCCCCATTTCACAGGAATGTTATAAAACTGGCTGAAACCTTGGTGTTTTCCGTTGAATTACGAGGTCAGTTTTAGCCCAAGCAGGGCATTTTCTGGCCGTGTGTCCTCCGCACGGATTCCAAGTCAGATTGTCCTACATTCCTGCTGCGGATTTTTTCCAGCGGCAGCCGGCGGTCTGCAGGATGATTTCACCCCGCAGATGCTCTTTTTAAAAACTAGAAAGGAAAACCTCCCTGGTTGTCTCTGTTTGCTGTGTCAGCAGCAGGCGTGGCAGTGCCAAAATGAGAGCGAGGGGAAGAGAGAGAGAGAGAGGTTGAAAGAGTAAGAGGGAGTATTTGAGGTACAGGAGGAGGGTGAGTGTGACAGAGCATAAAACTGATAGAGAACAAACAAAAACAAACATAAAAATAACAAAAGAGTGGGAGGTAGAGATGGACGGAGGGAGGAAAAAACATAAAAGACGAAGAAATACTGTACGGGAGAGTTAAAGAACACAGTGCTGGACTTCCTGCTCCTTGTCGTGGTCTGGCTTCTTTGTGCCTGTTGCTAGGATACGATAACTATGTGGCCTGGGACAAGAGGAGAGAGAACGTGAAAGCCTCAATGATGTACTGTGTTTCTCTTTTCAACTTCCAGAGCTACACAGATAATTTCCGACTATTAGAATCAATTGCAGAGTCAGTGATCTGAATTTTATCCACAGGCACTGAGAAGTGGTTGGAAATTTATTGTTTCACTGACTTTGGTAAAGAAGTTAAATGAATGGTCAGATATTTTACCATTTATACTTCGTGGAGGTCTAACATTTTGTATATTTGTTCGGGCCGGATTTTGAGGGAATATATGGCCGCAGTAGTTGAGAGGAGTACTAAAATGCTTTGTCAGTTAAATGCTTAGTCCCGTACTTGTTTATTTAAGTCATTGATCAAGCCAAGTTGACAAATATCCATTTCGGAAGTGTGGGAATTCGCTGTTTTTCCATTTTTTAAATATCATATTTATATAATACTGAACATCTGAAGATGCCATCCTTTACTCAAGGAGTTTATTTTGGTGTTTTATAAGTTTCCTTCTACTTTTTCCTGCTAATGCTAGAAATGATACAGTGGATGAATTAATAATAAATTGCAGTCCTAAGTGATTGATAAATTAACAGTATCTTGGCTGATAATTGCCTCCAAATTAGTATAAAGCAGCAACACACAGCAATCATTGCTATCTGACTGTACAATTATACTTAAAAGCTATAAAGGCACATCATATATACCTAAAACTAATACCAAAATGATTAATTGATGTTTCCTTCTTCTCCTTAATATGCCTTCACCCCTACGTTCCCTTTTCACTTCTCCTGACTCCTTCAGTCTATACAAACGGTTCACGTTTCCTTCTCTTCCAGCTGTTCTTTCCCTTTGCTACAACTATATAACTTTCTTCCTCTTGCTTCTCTCCGTTTCCTCCAACCCTTCCTTCCCCCCCTACTACACCATCCAACTCTCAGTTCATTCTAGTTGGGGCTTTGTTTGTCATTGTTTGGTTTCTTTTGTTCCCAGGCTTTATTTAGCCATTGTTGATCACTTTGCTGGCCTCTGACCACCATTGAACCAGTTTCTGATGAGCAAAGGACTATTACAGGGCAAGGAAAAGCCACCGTGGAGCAGCACAGTCACTTCATTGATTTCTTGAAGATGATTTCATCCCATTTTATGTCTTTCTCCTTTCTCTTGGCCTTTGTTTAAATTCCTTCCATGGGGTCCCTCCTTGGGATGGGCAGCTCGACACTCATTAGACAGGAATGAAGATGCAAGTGGGGTGTGTACAGCGTGTGTGTGTATGCGAGTTGTTTTTAGATGTTGCTTTTATCCTGATGAAAGTTTGGATGTAAGGGGATGTAGAAAAAAAAGACTTGTTCTGCTAATTACAAGCAACTTGAACAATGCGCACACACTCTCATTCACACAAAAAACACTTGTGCCCTCAGTCACTGCACTGACACATTCAGATGTGATGAAAGCCATCTGCTGAGATAGACAAAGGGAGTGTTTCCAGTGTGTGCGGACTGTGCCGGGTCTGCTTTGTCAACCCCGGTGCTGTGTCATGTGTTGGCCCATGTTTGCTTTTATAAGTGGTTCCAAATGCGGGCCCGTGAATACCCCTGTAGTACCTCTGTGTGTGTGTTTACTGTCATGATTCCCACATGCAAGGAAGCTCTGTCTCTTAGTGGTGTTTATGGTCCACAAAAGCTGCTGCTGGCTAACATTATTGCAGTAAATATCAAAACAAAAGTTCCTGTCCTGCATGTAGAGATCGCTGTCTTGGACATTTAGACAAAACTGTTAGAATTTATGATACTGAGGGTTTTGAGTCGTATACTAAATCCAGCAAGTTTCATTCACTATTTTGAAATGTGGAACAAAAATATTCCCAACCAGTGTCAAATTTAAAATCTTTATTATGAAGTCATTTCCTTCCTCTGTGGTGAAAACGGATGTTAAAAATAAAACTGACAGTGGATGGCTGGTGTTGGGGAGACAGCGGGGGGTATGACTGTGGTATTAGGCCTCAGGTCTGTGTGTCAGCCTGTAGTTTAACCACCAGCAGGAGTATTTATACAAGTGGTGGCAATTAGTGTGTGATTGAGAGGTATGCAGAAACTGTGTATGAGTGTAGGCACCCATGTGCGTGTGTGTGTTTCGACATTTTTTTCCAGTTGAAATAGCTAAGGTTGATGTGGTAGAGAAAGTTTTGAATGGCCCTGGAGCGCACATATGTGGTCACCATGTTATAGGAGGAGGAGCCATGAGGAATGAATGAATACTTTGCAGTGATGTATCCTGAACTACTCTGTACCAGCAAGAGATTCAGCGCTGTGCAAGAAGTAATTCAAAAGGGTGTCTTTAGCTTTGCTTTTGTGAATCTAAAACTAGAGAGGTGTCAAATATCGGTTTATATAATCCATTGAACACCTGGAAGAAGTGTGTGGATCAGTGTACGACAGAATTTTCTCCTTTAACACATTGTTAGCACATCATTTCTTACTCTTTTGGCGATAGATCTCAAATGCCTTCAACTCCTCATGGAAAAGGACACTTCTTTAATAACGATGTGCTGACAGGGTGCAGGTACCTCTGTTTTTTTGCTTTTATTCTTAAAATGGGAATCATTTTTGATAGTTTATTAGACTGACTAGTAAGTCCATCCATCCATTATCTATACACCACTTAATCCTTTGTAGGGTCGCAGGGGGGCTGGAGTCTGTCCCAGCCAACTCGACTGAAGGTCGCCAATCTATTGCAGGGCTACACATAAAGACAAACAACCAAGCACACTCACATTCACACCTAATTTAGAATCATCAGTTAACCTCAGCATGGTGTTGGACTGTGGGAGGAAGCCAGAGAAAACCCACACTGCACAGGGAGAACATGCAAACTCCACACAGAAAGATCCCAGGCCGGGATGCGAACCGTGGATCTTTTAGCTGTGAGGTGACAGTGCTAACTACTGAGCCACCGTGCAGCCTGACTAATAAGTGACTTGACATTTTTTTGCTTTACTACTGAACAACACAAAAACTGTTGAATGTACGGCCATAGAATTCTGTACAGACATTCATGATCTCCATAGGATGAAGAACTTTAGTGATCCTCAGATTTTTCCCCTTGAGTTAATATCTTGACAACTATTAGATGAATGATCATGAAACTTGGTGCAGACATTCATGTTCTTGTAGCTTTGGTACCATTGTATTTGTTCATTTTCCATTTGTTTATGACTAAATGCCTGTAAAACACTCCCAATTCCTCAGTTGTACATGTTAGGATGCCAAATTAAGATAGTAAACATGGGCAACTGTGCCACTCCAAGCATGTTAGCATGCTGATCTTAGCATTTAGCTCAAAGTATTTTTGTGCATAAGCATAACCTCGCCCAGCTACTAGCCTGGCTGCAGGCTTTTATTCATGTTTGTGTGCTTGCATACATGTATACTGTATGCATTTTTATGTGTCCTGCATGTGTGCAGGGCTGTTTGTGTAAAGAGCAAGCCTCAGCCTGGAGGTTGTTTCGAGCATCTTGGCTGCAGCTTGTCTCGATGACATATTTACTGTACAGGCAGCCAGCTTAGCCCTTGGAAGGTGATGAGATAAAGTATAACTCTGAGCTGTTTTTCCTCTCTTTCACTCCATTTCCCTGCCAATCTCTGATGCTTTCTTTCGATCTCTGAAGTGACGTTATCATTGCTGCATCCAACTCAAACTTACACAGTGTTGAAGGGGTCTTGGATTTGATTTCTCTTGTGCCATAACAAAACATTAAAATTGACTTTTTTGTTCATACGCTGTTAATAGACACACTCATATACTTTTTCTCTAGCCAGCCATAAAATTAACACCATCCATGCCACAATATTCCGATGACTGAAGAGGCTGAATTTGATTCCGCCAGGATTAATGATCCACCTTTAACCTCCTAACATTAACCCACTTTATTCAGTGCACTGCACTGTATGACAAGGTATTAGATGGTATAGACTTAATAGTACTGAACAGCGGTGAGCTTTTTTTTACACTGTTCTCCAGCTGTGTCGGTGGATCGTATTACATGCAGATGATGGATCTGAAATGTGTTTGTGTAAAGGGATCTACACTCACGACCAGATCTGACCTTAATCACCCGTATGCGCTTTACTGTGTGCGGAGGAAGAGCGATGAGCAAATATATGTTGTGCGTCAATGTGCGCCTACTCGGTTAGCTTTCCATAAAGCTGACTGAGCAGAATGGACGGACGAAAGGTGACCTCTGACCCCAGCTTCCCCCCTAACCTGGGCTCACCATGGCAACGCCTGAAAGAAGTCCACTTCCTCGTCTTTTCACTCTCTCTCACAAACTTTCCCTGCTTCTGGGCCTTATTGTTGCCGTGAAAGTGGCGTTTCCTTTCCGCCAAATGTCAAACTGACCTTGTGTGCTGGGTCCAACAGGAAAGCCTGCCCATGTACCGGGGGCTTATGTTCAACTTCTCATGATATCCACTTAAAACGTATGCTGTATCTGCTTTATTGCTGAGCTAGGAGAGATTACTGGAGAGATTCGAACTCGCAAGGTTTCAACTACGCTGTATTTGTGATGTTGCAGCCATTTTGAGTTTGACAGTATCGACCTTTGAGGTATCGGTTACATTTTTCTGGATCCCTAACCTGTCTGTTCCACATGGACACACAATCACGTTTCTGTCACTTCAGAGGACATTATATTGACCTGAATTGATTTCATGGAGATATACTTTAACCATAATGACTACTTGCCTAACTTTAACCGATACCCAAATTTACCCTAACCTCAAAGCTAGACTTTATCGTAAAATGTGATGATTTATGTTAAAACGGCTCACTTTTTGTCTCTGAAAGAGATGTGAGGCCTGAAAATTTGACTCTGTAAAAAGCTTTGTCCCCACAACATGATACAAACTCTTAGCAACTATATTTGGCCAAGCAGCAGTAGTTAGGCGTTTGATTCTGAGTCAGATTTGGAGGGAATTGGTTGTGTATTGACAAGTTAACATGTAGTTGCTCTTTAGTTTTAATCTCTGTATATAAAAATGATGATAATTCTCTTAGTTAATCCATATAAAACTGAGGGACTTTACATTTTCATGGTCAGAGAGCCTTATTTGACCTTATAGTTGGGGATATGTGTATTTTCGGATTGTAGAACACAGTGCTACGTGATACAGTACAGTCTCAAATAATGCTCCCTTAAATATTGCTATCATTATCAACCTCAAATATCAGTAGATATTACTGGTAATATACTCTCCAGACCCAAATGTTTATTACAGTATGAAAACATTCAGCTGTATTTGTTCATATGGCTGCTGAAGTCAGATGAAAAGGCGACATAATTAATCGTGTCTCCTTCTGGCATATTTGAGAAACACTGTGGATAACATGACTTTTCTCTGTAGAGCTTGAAAAGAATCTTTTAAACAGTTAATAGTCTAGTTTACATAACTTGGAACTGTAATAAATTCTCATCAAACGTAGGCCACATGTGGAAGTTAAATTAAATTAAAAATCATGTTGCTTCTTTTTTGGAACAAAAGCAGCAACAAAGGAATATGTAGAGTGTCATTAAAGTCTTAAAATGAAAATGTGTCCTGAGATGAACTCTTCCACAACTAATTGTGTCAGTCTAGTACCGTATATACCATACTGTGACTTTACAGTTATTTACTGTATAATTAAATCTGCAAATTCCTGTCCTTGCTTGGCTTCTGGGTCATGTAAAGAATTAGCTGAGGAGACTGAAATCTGTCTTTGTCTGCACAGATGAATAGTGTGCATGTGTGTGTTCGGTGTGTGTGTGTGTGAGCTTGTCCCACTTGATGAATAGAGTTTCTATTCACATGCTTACGGAACAAAGCTACTGCAGAGTTCAAGCTACTGCTGGATATCCTGTTGATATCACACAGGCCCATTCTTTGGACTGTGTCTGTGTGTGTTGGTGAGTTGACACACATAGCAGCCGTTGTGGTGTCGCTGCATGATTGTGGTTAATTACAGATTCCTTTTTGTGGAGCTGACAGTGCTGCATGTGTGTGTTTCACTGCGCTTTTTGGGGGTAATATGCCACATTCCAGCGGTGGCAGTATCCAAGTCACTGTCCTTCAAATGTCATTGTTAAACTGCGGCCTGAGCATGTGACAGGCTGACAGGATTCTTCTCACCAGTTTCGCCACCACACCATCAAATCCTCTTTCAGGAACTTGATGTATGTGATATTCCAGAACCAGACAGATGTCCAGTTAATTGTAATTGACAGGTCCTGGTTTTTCCTTTGTTTTTCCAACCACTTCAGGACATTTCTTGCATTATGACTCAGAGCTTTGCCTTGTTCAAATTACTTTTTACACCCTTGTATCGTAATTAATTGCTGTTGGTTGGTTGATTTCATATTGGCTAATCTGGCAAGTATTTTCTTAATAGTTTGGCCTATGAAATAACAATATATTTTATATATTTTCAGTTTATCAGAGCACATTTTGATGAATTAAGATGTCTTTTTTTTGTCTGACCAGCAGTCTAAAATGAAAAAAAAATCAGCAGAATAAGAAAACTCAGTAAATGCTCACGTTGTAGAAACTTGGACCAGTGTATTTTGGTAAAAAGCTGCTTTGCTGTTTATTATTTTGTTTTAAGTCAAATAATACATTAATTATTTCACCTCTTCACTGGTGCACCTGCTCCACCACCATATACTAAGTGTTATTGCCAGGCTATTCCACAATTGTATTGCACTTACCACGATCAGCTGACCCTGGCATGGGAGATCAGTGGTTCAAATACCTGGTCAGGGGCCAGTTGTCCAGTGAGCAGCCTTAGGCAAAGTCCTTAATGCTGCCCCACCTACCTACCCATATGCATCGCTTTGGATGAAAGTGTCTGCTACATTGTAGAATTGTATTAAATTGAAGTGATTATCATGAAACAAGAATGCTCTGATCAGTGAGAGTAGAAATGCTTCTACAAATGAGTTTGATTTTCTGAACTACTTCATGTGGAGGTAAAACTGCATCTGTTATATCAGTACTAGTCTCAGTTTGAACAGGAAAAATAATTTTACTATTTGCCTTCAGTTTTGCATTAAAATAAGTTTGACTACAATAGGAAATTGCTTAAAAACTGTCTGAGAACGAATGTCTTGCCCCAGACTTTTAGCAATGGTGTCACGTTTACAGATAATCGGAATTAACAGATCAGATATTTACAGATCGGTAATTAACTTGAGTGAGTGAGGATGAGATCTAGGTTGTAATACACCAGAACTATCCCCTTGGGTAAGCCATGGAAGGAATCTGTGCATATGTTGCAAAATGCCCAGCCTGCCAGTTTCTTGTTCTGTGTGTGCAAAAAGTGCAAAAGTGTATCTGCTATGATTAATTTCCAAAATTTTCTCTGCTGAGGAGAGGGCCAAGGCATGTGATTGATGCTGCTTGTCTGTCTGTTTGTTAGTAAGATTTTGCAAAAACTACCAAGCCCCAATTTCTTGAAACTTGGCAAAGATGTGGAGCCTGGGCACAAGAAGAACCACCAAATTTTAATGTCGAAATTGCCAGATAGGGCTTTGGCCTCGGTGCAAGATGCTCTCTCCAAGAATCCCTCTAGTATTTTGTATGTGTGTGTCTCCATTGGTTGGTGTCATGAGCTCAGAAGAAAGTGAAGGAGCAAAGCATGGCAGGAATTCTGTTGTGTAAGTGTGAGAGAAGAGGGGAAGAGGACAAAGAGGCAAGTGTCAACAGGGTCGCTTATTTTTAGTTGTCATGTCCTCTGCTGTCCTTCCTGCCTGGACGCATGCACATACACACATATACACAACATACTAACTAGCAGTGACAGCAGAGCGTCTTTATCCGTGCATCCTGCATCTTCTAACTCCCAACAATGAGCCGTTTTTTCATCTCAGCTACAAATCTGATAAAGCATATTCAAGATATTTCGCATATCTTGTGTCCAGTGCTTGATGTTTATCACATTAACAGCAGACCTACGCAGTAATACCAACGATGGAATGCTGCTGTAGCTGCAGGGTCAGCATCACATGTAATTCAATTCTGTCTGGATGAAGTGTCTAAATGGGTCAGAATTAGTTAAATGTGGCCAGTCTGTGATTTAAAGCACATGCCCAGTTATTGTATTAATGGTTCACGTCACCAAAATTGTCGAAAAAAGGTTTTACATCTCCTTTGTGGTATCTAGTCAAAAATATTGTTGGGTATAAGGGGTTTGCTTTCTTTGTTTTAGTAATGCAGATGAACTGATTTATATTTTATTTGTTCATCACAGACCTTTGTTAATTATTGTTTAACCAGGGGCTTGAACTTGTGAACCCTGATTTAAAATAAATGCCATAAATGGCCCGGTACTACTGCTCCCTACATCTGTAAGTAAACCTTCTCTTACATGAAAGCTTCTCTGGACAGTGTACTTGTTGTGGCATGCAGTACTTTCTCTGTTTTATACTAATTCATTTGTGTTGGCAAGATTTTACAAAATCATATCGGCCAACAATGTGGTTTTGATTTGAAAACGTGGTTTGAGTGAGCTGAGAGCGCTGCTTTGGGCTGGTGTGTGTGTGTGTGTGTGTGTGTGTGCACAGATGTATGAACGTATATGTGTGTTTGTATGTGTCAGTGCTGCCAGCATCTATTGCGAAGAAGAAGTCTATAGGGAGTGCTATTACACACATGATGTATCTGCATAAATGAGCCAGAAAAAAAAAATGATGTTACCTCATCACACTGCTTGCCAAAATGTACAATGAGACATCCTGCAAGGGCAAGTAAGTTAAACTCAAATGCATGCTCGTGAGTTTGTTTTTCATTACAGTCCTAAGTGGTTAAAGTTGATGTTGTTTTTTCAGAGTAGAATGAGGTTTGCTGTTAGACAAAGGTGAAGGATCTTCTGACACGTAAATACAACATTGACTTTGTGTTATTTTGTTTGCAACATTATCAAGTAAGTGACGAGCAATAATAGGCACAATAATGTAATAATTTCAGCACACTCTGCAGCAGATAACACTTCCTGTGCTGAATTATTCCAATTAATTGAACACATCTGGTTGAACGCGTCTGCTTTTTATATATTTTTATATAACATTGTCCATTGTGTTGAATATGCTGACATATAAAGCAATCAAACACTAAAAAATGATATAAAAGATATTTAGAACAAGGTGCTATGTTAAAACAATAATACAAAATGTCTGCAAATAATGAATAGCAATTTATACATATGACTCAGCTCATCAGCTCTGAACTGACACTGAGACGCTCAGAATCAGAGTTAGAACTTCTATCAGAACTCACTGATTTGCTTGGATGTTCAAAGTTGTATAAAAAAAATAGTCATGGGCCAGATTTGTTTATACCCAGCAGAGAATGAATCCACTTAAAGTTGATATCCAAAGCCATGACAACCTTGTTTATTAGAAAGAATGGGCTCAGCAGCTTAGTTCCCCAATTCAGGACGTCAGGCAACAGGTGATTTCTCCATTCGCTATTAAGGCCTAAAGGTCTGTAGACGTGGGTGTTGTCATGAGTAATACGTCCATGTTGTCACAATAGCCTCGGTAAATGCAAAAGCAAGTAACATCTATCTTCTGTAGGTGACATAATAATCTTTGTGAACTGGAAAGCCTCAAGTGTTGCATCCGCTGTTGCAGCTGCATGTACAGTACAACCTGCAGCCAAATACAACAAGCTCAATCTGTTTGGTTCATCAAAAGGCATTCTGTTGAATGTGCTAGTGTAACCTGATTAACCCTCTGAACCCTGTCACATTTTGACCCATTGAAGTCCTGAGCCTCTGTGGAAACGACACACCCATGACCAGAAGCAGAGAGAACTGTACAATGCCATCTGTGCGATATGGCACAGTTATGATTCCGTAAATCATAATAAAGAATAATTCAGATTTTTACAACAAATTAAAAAAACAGTAATCAACATGTATGCCATTTTTCAGGTGCTTACAGGTGTTACCAATGCAAGACAAAAAAAGTGACTCTACATATAGCAGATATTTGTTTTCTCTGTGTAAAGCTTGCACAGCTTCCAGTTCAGCCCACTCAGCTGAAAATACATTTAATTTTTATCAACTGACTGTTGGTCACAAGTAAGTCTCTATTGGCTTCATAGTTGTGCTGAGGAACGCAGAATTTATTGTTTTTTGCAGAATTTTATTTCAGCAAACGGTTTATTTTTTACAATTTTTTAAATGAGACATGTACATAAAGTGATTTTGATGAAATTTCAGGATTTTCCATACATGGCACATCACAGATGGGTACTTCAAGGACCATTGCATTTTTGCATTTCTGTTTCTCACTCTCATAAATGGTTTTTTAAAGACAAAATGCCGATCGAATCTGCTGGTGGGTTTTGGGGTTCAGAGGGTTAAAATATAGAAGTGGATGATTGTGTGACCACTCCACCTCGACTTCTAGAATACACCTATAATCCTAAACTAATAATATCTTGTACATTCGGTGTAGTGCAAATGTCAGTGTATCTGAGGCTGTATTTTTATGCCTGTCTGTTTTCCTACTCTTTAGTCTGTGGTTAGTTTTGATGTTTATGAAGGAGAGCACATGGAGTATGGCTGGAGCCGGAGTGAAGAAATTAACAAGGACGGGCACGTTTCACTCACATGGTGCTGAGAGGAGCTGTCAGTGGCAGGAAGGAGGGAAAGTAGCAGTCAGAAAGCAGAGGGAAAAGAAGACGGAGGCCAAGAACAAGAGAGCGCCGAAGTCGGAGCGAGGCTGAGAGTGTAGAAAGAGATATCGTTTGGTGCAGCTCGTAGCGTGACATCACTGGTGCCAGAGCTGGATTTGATTCCCACTGAGGCCACCCATACTGAAAATAACACACTCACGCTGCCAGACAGAACAAATAAAACGCTATAGAAATAAAAGGTGAGGGAAAAATGTGCGATGCGCTGTCATATAATTAGGAATTGTCAGTGCAACCTCATTTCTCATTATATAATGCTGCTGATTACAGAAATGATAGTTTTCAAACCAGAAAGAGTGTGTTTAATCACTTAAACGCCACAGAAGGGATTAAAGGATATACAGAATAATGTTTTCTCTTTTTTTTTTCCCTTTTCTTCTTTTAACCAAACTATCAGTTTCAGGTAATTATTAACACGTATGGTTTGAAGTTGTCTTGGAGCTGATATTTATGGCGTGCAATTGAAAAATTCCACTATTAAATTCTGCTCTTATACCAGCTTTTTTATAAACACTGCTTAATGTAATATAATTATTGGTAATAAGTGGTTTATATTGTTATCACTGATATTATAATTAAATTTGCTTATAACAACATTTTGCTCTAGAGCCAGTTTAGGATTACTATAGTTGATTGAATTGTCACAAAATACATGACATTAGGAGCTACTGGGAGAGCTAGCATCTCTATTTTCTTTACTGGACATTGACTGGTGCTCTGAAACCACAGTTTATCCTACTAGGTTGGAGTGTGGTCTCATTTTGGTCATACTTTAGTTATTTCGATGAGCCACTGTGACTCACTGCTCACTGACATCCTACGATACTTTTCTGACTCAGTCCCAAGGGAGAAAGTTGTATGTTGGTGTGTATGTGTGTATGTGTGTGTGTGTGCCAGCATGTGTGCTTTCCTGGCAGCACATGCGGGAGCTGCGAGGCCTGTGTTTCATTTCTCTGACTGGCGAGCTGCACAGATCTGCATGGAGGACCTGTGGTATTTACATGAATATGGCCAATTACTCTCTGTCTGTCTTCTCTCTCCACACTCGCTGCCCTTTCCCTGACTTCCATCTGTCTTTCACTGAGACTCTTGATGTGTCCCCTCCTTTTTTTTTGTCTCCATCTCTGCATCCTTGTCTGGATTTCATTCTTTGTAGTTTATAAAAATGCCACTGAAATCCATATTTGCTTGTGCAGCTTTTGCATAGATCAACCCTCTGGGTAAGTGAGTTTTCCCCTGCGAAGGGTTGACCACATCATACTTCTCCTTCTTATTATAAGTCTTTCTCTCTTTTTTTCTTTGACCAAAGAAGTAAAGCAACAATTAGTATCCCCAAAGCATCAATATAAAACGGTCATTATTTTTAAATCGCTAGAGCGCCTTGATTCATTATGTCAGTTTCAGGATTGAGTCCAACATCCTCTTTGCAGTGCGTTGTTCCTCAACATGTGGTTTCTAAGAAAGCCATGAGAAGTATGTCTCTTTTTTGTGTCTTCCTCTTTATCCGTTCCCTCTTTCGCTGCGGTCCCGTGCATGTGGCCGACCTCAGGCAGCCCAGCAACAGGAAGTGTTGTAGCGAAGGTGACCCTGCCTCGAGTTTAAATGTAGAGGAAGCCAAACTTGCTGTGACTGTCTGTCTCCTAGGAGCTTTTAGCGCCTCATGTATTATTTGAAAGGCATCCAACTGTCCAAGGCTTTTTTGCTGCCTCGCCTGGCTAATGTGACTTACGCCTAATGGAACTTTTTGCACTTTTCAGCACAAACACACACAAATGTAAGAGCTGTCAGCCTCCATCACCGACGCCACGGGGGACCCACTCACCGTATCCTGCTTTAGCCTTTTCCCCCCCCCACTCCCTCTCACTTTCAGTAACTGCATAAAAGAAAAGCATAAACAGGACAAAGACAGATATTCTGATAAATGGGTGGACAGTATTCCATGTTTTGAAGCCAGGTCACTACAGTTGAAATTAACAATGTGTCGCTTTCTATGAGTCTTTGCAGGTGGTGGTTGGAATCATTGTAAGCGCTAACAGAAAAAAGTGCATTAAACACAAAATGATGCTTTTACCAAAATAAAGCATGACAAACCTGACAGTGTTTTATTCCTTTCTGTCTTCTAGGTCTGTCAACGGCAAAGAGGAAGTTTGCCGACTCCCTCAACGAGTTTAAATTCCAGTGTATTGGAGATGCAGAGACGGATGATGAGATGTGCATAGGTGAGTGATATGAAATCCAATACATTCAGTCCACCAGAAGAAGGAGGCCGTTAAATAGACAGTAGACAGCGCTGTGCCATTTATAGCCTCTGAAAAAGAACAGTCATATCAGCATTGATTTAAAGGCCGGCTGGATTTTCAGTCTAAAATTATGCATCTGTTCTGAATATGTTCTTCATCTTTTTTTTAAATATCAAAGCCTGTTCTGAGATGAATGACAAGTTGTTAAAAGTGGTGTCATTTTAACTGGCAAGCTATTCCAAGAAGGTTCAGGAAGAGTAAAATAATGAGAAATCCTTTTCAACAACTAATAAAAGGTTTCATGGTGATACAGCGGGAAAGTACAGCTCTGTCAAATTTTCAGTCCAGTCTGTGATGATCATGATACATCTTCTTACTTTGATCTAAATCATAGTATTTCAGTTTGTTTCTGGAATCTCTAAAGTATGATGAAGTGTTAAAACTGGAGCCCAGGCCAAGTTCAGTTACCACGAGTGTCAAATTGTAAAAAGGACTATTCCTTTCTCCTCTTGCACCTCTGTTTGTCTGTGGTCCTTACAAGATGTGCAAACAACCACACATTTTTTTCCAGTCGCGTCAGGAGCATCTGTTGTGCAAATAAACGTCTACAGTTCAGTTTGCAGTGTGGATTTCCAATCACTCGTCAAATTTTCCCCCTCTTGATTAAGCCTGTTGTGCTTATTCCGCTCTAACTGTTCGTATTTTCTTCCTGCATTCTGATTATTGACCACTCACTGCTTTCCAACTAAAGTTATTGCGGAACCAAACCTGACACATATTGGCGTGTATGAACGAATGCGTGACATTGGTACGACATTGGTGTACACCATTACTACAAATTCCATCAACTCATGTGGTCTGTTACTGTCCAAACAGCCTGCTGTGTGCGAGGGTGTGCAGCCGCCACACCCTCCCATGCTGCCTGACTCTGTCCGTGCAGGCTGCAGCTCTTCAATGGTGCGACCCACCCACTGCTGTTGTTGAACTATCCCTGGCTATCTTTCCTGAACAGCTTGCTGCTCGACCGTATTGCACCACAGCCCTGTTGTTTTTGGGATATTCATAGTCATGCTTGTGTCCAAATGGATTTTCTTGTTTCTCATGAGACGGTGATTTTGCACCAAACGGATCTCCAGTATGTCAGTTTGAAGACTTTTAGTAAAACTTTGCGCAGTAACATAGAAGTCAAAAAATGTCCCGTGTAAGATTTACACGCTGCATCACATCTTCATTATTCTGAATGTTGGATCTATGGAATAGGATTGAGCTCATTGAAAGGTTGGGTCGCATTATTTAACAAAATCTTATGCTATTTTTATTGCATTAATTCTTTTTCGCTGCATACAAAATCCTGAAGTTCTTCTTAATGCTTGGATCTAAGTTCCTTAACTTCCAGCATCCGATGGTTAGGAGCATTAAAGTGTTTTACGTGAAGAAACTTGAGCTCCACCGTCTCCCACAAAACATGCGTAATCTTTACATGCCGGTGCACAAACTGAACACGCTCATTATGTGATCCGAGTGCACTCGACGAGGAACGAAGCGTGCACGTGTGCGCGCAAAGTGTTGGACGGGGTCAGAGGCAATTGAAGTGGAAACTCTGACCCAAACAATGTAGCCGTGCCTCGCCTGCCAGAGAGCGGGGAAACAAGCGCCGAGCTGTGTTCGCTGTGAAAGCACCATAGAAACAAACCCCTCTAAATTGTGGTTTCATTTCCAGTTAATTACTCTGCTGTGTCATGAGTTTAGAAATATTTCTACGAGCAGAAACTAAGCACCTTCATCCCTTCTACCTCACCGCCAAATTCATTCTCTCTCTCTCTGTTTGCCCGTAATTGCGTGTCTCATTATCACCATTCATAATAATAATAACTATTCCTCCCTCTCTCCCTCTTTGTCTCTTTTAAATCATCCGTTTTCTCTTGTGTCTCTTTTTCTTTTCCTTCTGTCTGCCAACATGACTATCCTCAGCCAAGTCGCTTCAGGAGTTTGCAGCCGTTCTACAGAACCTGGAGGATGAGAGGACACGGATGGTTAGTGACTTATCTATTATGATATTATAGGTTGTTATTGAGAGGGTGTGGAAATATCTCTGTGACCCTGGCAACAGTGAAGATTGTTTGATCAAGTCCATCAGAACCTAGTGTACTCAACAACGAAGGCATTTCATATGACAATTTACATGAAATAATTACTAACTTATTAGGATTTTGTTGATGTTGTACCTTTAAATAATGTTTTTTTTCTCAAAGATTCCTGTGAAAATGTATATTTGCACATCTGTGAGATTGAATTTGTGTGTTTCCGTGCATGTGTGCCTCTAGATTGAGAATGCCAATGATGTGCTGATTATGCCTCTGGAGCGGTTCAGGAAAGAGCAGATCAGCGCAGCAAAGGTAAGAAGAGCGACAGCTTTGGGGCTGGTAAAAGAACTGGCTCTTGTTATACACGTGCTGCGGATCAGTATTGATATATGTATGTTGGCAGTGGAGCATAAATCAATACAGTACTTTAGTGCGCCTGCAGCTGTTGGACGGGCCCTGGCGAACACCACACCCACCTAAAACATACAGTTTATTGGAATAATAATCCATTTCAGTTGTTGTTTATTTGTACTTTTCACTGTTAGGCAGGGAGAGATGTTTACAGTGATTTTCATCAGTTGTACACAAGCTTCAGATGTGTCATATTTTGGAGCGGCTGTGTAATGGTGACAGACTAAGCAATTCTTGCAGCCAGAGCAAGTCTGGCAGCTTCGCATCACTTCTGGGGATTACTACATTTTATCAGATTTCTAGCTACAAAATAATGTCTTTAGTTTGTCTACACACTCGGGTACAATACTATACTTTAATGTCATTTTCCTTTCAATTATTTGATCCCCACCAGCAGTTGCAGTAAACTTCCACATCTGCTTATTAGCTGTCCTTTCTGTGCCAGCTCGTGCATCATGAAGTTATAATGAGATCCTTTAGAATGCAGGATAATGACAGTATTAACTTGAATGTTAGTAGGAAGCTTCAAGTATGCTGTGATATTATCTTGGAATGTTTTTGCATTTTTGAAAAGCTGCCCTCAGTTCTATAAACAGTGATCATGAATTTATACTATAATTTTGTGTTGATAATTACATGTAGTATATTTGACTTGAGAATACAATCATAGATAATAGAGGATAAAAGCCAAATGCTATCCGATACAAGTATGTTCTATTTTTACAATGGGTAATGCCATGACACGGTGTTTTGCTGTTATCACTCATCTTTTTCATAATCTCACTCACTTGTGTGTGCCGTACAGCCACACTCTGACCTTGAAATAATGAGAGTCCGGTTGTGGCATGCTCATGACAAAAGGTTATGGTGTCAATACACACACAGCATCTTTACCACATGTCTCAGTGTCCCTCCCTCCTCTTCCATTATTGGTGTGTGTCAAGGTTCGACCCATCACTAAATGACCTGGATAGGAGATTAGAGGGATACATAATGCTGCCATAAATCACAGATTCCCACTTAGGAGGGGGGTGTCTCATAGGCCAGCAGGTCTCCCTCATGACGCGGCCGGTGTTGTTTTAGTGGTTCAGTGTGTAGAAATCTCCTTAACCTGAACTGAGTGTACAGAAAGGTATGGAAACACGAAAGATTTTCTTTATAACTATAATGCGCCGTTGACTTTTTGCACTCTAATAACAAATTCACTTTCAAAATAAAGGGTGAGCACTAAACTGTACATTTTTTGGGTCATCCCTGCCCTTGTGTTGTAAATATGCCATGTTTTAAATATATATAATCTCCTTACAGCAGGTCATGGTGCACTTGCTCCGCGGTCATTAGCCGTACGACCTAGATGAGTAACCGCAGGGGTTCCCAGCCCGATACAGTCAGTATTAAACATGTTATCACTACACGGTCTGCTAATCCATCCCCCTTGCACCAGGTCATTGTGTGATTTTGATATGCTGCTCAGATTAAGAAGTGAATGCATAATCAGTGCGGTCAGGTCACCACCAGCGATGTACTAATCCTAGTTTAGCCCTGAAAGAACTAATAAAATCTTCACTTGGCACAGTTTCACCTTGTCCTAAAGCTCCGGAGCTGGTAGCCTTCTTACACGTGAGGCGTGGCAGGCTTACCCTGAGTGGATGAACAATAATAGAGTTAAGTTTAAAACAGGCAGAGTTACACATTATATAGTATACCTATAACCCCTGGGTCCAGTCTCTAATCTTATTCAGGCTAATCAAATTATTGCAGCAAGTAGGCCAAAAAAGCACCAGTAATTGCACAGCAAGCTAGAGGGTGGATATGTGAGGAGCATGCTTGAATAAAAACTAATACATCACTCCTGCAACAAAGAAAGAGGATTTTTTGAGTAAACACAGCCAGCATAAACTCTGAAAAGATCAGCTGCTGCAATGATTTTAGACAATTGATCTTGGATTGTTCTGTAATATACTCATTCAATTAGATTAGATGTAACTTTATTGTCGCTGCACACATTACAAATACTAAGACAATGAAATGCAGCATTGTGTCACAAATAAAATTTGTTTTGCACAATGTATGTGCTAAACAAATTATTTGCATTATTGAAATTTATATGTCACTTTTGCTTTTAACTGCGTTGTTCGAGAAAGTTTTAATTTGTCAGTTTTTAAGGTAAAGTTTGTGCATTTCCCCTGTGAATTGAAGTTAGAATAACCGTTTGTTTAGCTCAGCCTCGAGTGTTAGAAGAGATCCTGGATCACTTTGCCATGCATGTGTGTTTTATTCGACCTAAGCCCCATGCAGTGGAGCCGATGCTACACCTGTTAAAGATCTGTTGAATAATACAGTACAGTTATTAGTGAACAAAAAAGCACCAATGAGGAGAACATCTAGAAATGACATTCCTTATGCTGTATGCAAAATCAGTCATGTCTGAGTCATGATGTAGTGGTGTAGTGGGGTTTCCGAGTAACTGTTGGCATGGCAGTGTGCTGCAGTGTGGAGATGAACCTGAATGTTGCTGAGATGAGTCAACCTGATGTCTGGGCATGATCCTGAATCAAAACACTCCATTTACTCTACTGGAAAAAGAACAGGGACATCAAGAGTTATCACACTGTGAAGACACTGCCACCTTCTGGCCGAGGGTAGAAGTACCTTAAAATAAACTGATGTGAATTCTTCTGAATTCTAGTGAAGATTTTCCAACAACAAAAGAAGAACAGAGATTATGTGCTGATATAAAACATGACATTTACCCTATATGTATAATTTTAATTTTTTTCCACACACACATTCATTCCACAAAGGAACTCGACCATGCTTCTTTCCCTGGATTTTTACATTTATTTACATTCAGAAATATGTCATGAAACCCCTGATGAGAGACACACAGAAGTGGGTTGCAGCAGCAGCCATTTCGAACACGATTTCCACGGAGAATATGACAAATCAAAGAGGCAGACTTTAAACAGAGGCCTTGTTGTTTGGAGCAGCATTCATCATTTCTGATGCATTCTGCAGCTGCCGTCTATTCCTCCTCTGACCCAGAGGACTCGACTTGTTGTTGAAACTGTCTTGGCAACGGACTGGGATCATCTTACAGCGTGCAGCATGTCATTATGTTTCCCATTCCAGCATTAGCAAAATTAAAATAAAATGTAATCTGTAAACTGATGTTTGGCTCATAGAAATGTGGATACTGGTTTTTACTGGCAATACTACCTATTATTTCCAGCTTTGATTAATCTATAGATCAAGCTTTTTTTAATTAGATGCAGGAGTAAAATGTCTAAAAATAGCCAAACCACTGTGATTTACTGTGTTTTAATGGAGCATTTGATTCTCTAAAATATATGATTTTAAAGTGATATACGCCAGCAGCAGTGATAGTTCATATTTGAAAAGCTGGGACCGGCAAAATCATCCATCCGTGATTGATTTTTTTTTGTGATCAAATAATATATCGACTAATTATTCCAGCCCTTTAGTGCCTTTCCAGACAGCACCAACAGCATAATACAAAGCCATTGCAGCCACACTTGTTTTTCATAGTAAAAAGTTGCCTGTATAATTATCAAATATTCATGTTAGTGTTTTTTTTCTGGATCTCCAGCCTGATCAGTGTAAAAGAAAGAAGTAAGAATAACAGACTGAGACAGATGTACAGTGCTACAGACAGGGACCCACCCTGATCTGCCTCTCCTCTGTTTCTATTCCTTTATCCATATTCCCCTATTCACACGGGTTGCATTAAAGTTTTATGATCCTGATGTGACTGTGTTATTATGCTATGAAGCAGATAATGTTCTGAAACCAAACAACTGGGGTGTCTTTTGGACGCTTTTCAGTTTTTCTTTGTGTTTTACAGAGCAGAAAATACACACCCTGCTCTATCTGTCCCTGGTTTATCATCCATCCACGTGTCTCCCTCTCATGTCAGTGATCTCACTTCTGATGAAACAGTCTGTTGTTTAATAACCAGCTGTGCTCCCCGGACGAGAAATGTCACACTGGACTCACTGAAAAATTGAAAATATTATGTGAAAGCTGAAGGGAATTTATGTGATGTTTCCTTTTCTGTCTGTTCTCTGAACCTGCAGCTCAGGTTGACTGCAAATTGTAGTCGATGATCAAATTCTGTATGAATTTTGGCTTATTAACATGACAAAAATATTCCTCAGGACAGGAGTTGAGATAGCTAAATTGAAGCTTAATTAGGGCCCGAGCACCAACGGTGCGTAGGACCCTATTGCATTTGTATTCGTTTTTATTATTATTATTATTATTATTATTATTATTATTAGGGCCCGAGCACCAACGGTGCGTAGGACCCTATTGGAACTGTGTGCGTTATTTTTCTTTTTCTTCTCCCGGAAGAACTGCATTTTTGAGGGCCTAGACACGCTCAAAAACTCACGAAAATTTGCACACACATCAGAAGTGGCGAAAAATTTTATATTTCATGGGAGCTGCACATGTGTGTGGCAAAATGGCTCTATAGCGCCACCTTGAAAATTGGGTTGTATGGGAGTTAATACGGCTAGTTTCATGTAACCCTACCAAATTTGGTACACATGTGCACCAAGACAAGACAAACAAAATTGCCTAATCAATCCATCAGCAAAAGTGTACAGGAAGTCCGCCATTTTGCTTTATATTTCTGATTTTTCCTCATATTCAAGAGCTATAACTGAATACAGGGTAACTCCAAGACAGCTGAAATTTGGTCAGTATATACAACAGGGATTCGGGATTAAAAGTTATCAAAACGCTCCGCAAAAGTCTGAGGGCGTGGGCGTGGCGGCCTCCTAAACTTTGATGTTTCGCCATAAAAATTCAAGTGCTGTTTGAATACACTTCACAGGCTCTGATCTGCTTCAAACTTTACACATTTGATCATCGTCCTGCTCTGATCACATCCATATGACAATATTCATCCACAGTCATAGCGCCACCTCCTGGCAACAGGAAATGCGACTTTTTACATTTTAATGTACTGTTAGTAGCCGGTTGACTGTATTCATCTGAAATGTGGTGACATAAGCCTCAAGACATTGATGATGATTCATGGAGAAAACTGTCACTGGTAGTCAAACGATGTGTCTGTGGCGGGGTGGCGAACTTCGATGTCTCGCTGTGACTACTAAAGTGTTTATATCTCTGCCAGACATGATCTGATATGGACCAAATTTCATGTGCTGGACAAGAGTCCACTTCTGAACACATCCACATTTTAAAATTTAGTCATAGTCAAAGCGTCAGTGAGTGGTAACAGGGAGGTAATAATGGGACATTTGCACTTTCCATTGCTCCAAACTTAGTGATATAGTCTTGAAATTTGGCCAGTATATACAACAGGCCTTAAAGTTGAGAAGTTGTCAAAATCTTCCACAAAAGTGAAATGGTGCGGCCGCAGTGCACCTCTGAACTTTGAGTCATATGAAGGGAAACCTGTCATCCTTCTCCCGTGCTCCAGCAGCCTCTGTGCCTCTCTGTGTCCTGCTGCAGCCCTTCCCCCATGTCAAACACACAGACACAGGCACACAGACACACACACACACACACACACACACAGATACACACACAAACACACACACAGAGACACACAGATGCTGGTTGAGAGAGAGCAAGAGAGAGAGAGAGAGAGAGAGAGAGAGAGAGAGAGAGCGAGCAAGAGAGAGAGAAAGAGAGAGAAAGAGAGAGAGAGAGAGAAAGAGAGAGAGAGAGAGAGAGAGAGCAAGAGAGAGAGAGCAAGAGATAGAAAGAGAGAGAGAGAGAGAGAGAGCAACAGAGAGGGTCATGTTGTTTTAATTTTTTTAACATACATAAAATGATTTTGTGACATGTTAAATGACAGTAAAGTTGAGTCTGAACGTAAAAGTAACAGAAAAGCCTTAGTAAGGTGTTTTAAGTCACACATGTAGTGTCCAATCTGTACCAACTGTGTTGTGTCATGACAGCTGTGGGCCTACCTCATTTAAAAGCTAATATTCAGTGATGCTTGTAATGCAAGTCAGTGGCAAAAGGATATGGCGTGTGTTAAAGAGGGAAATATTCTTCTTAGCAGCCTGTTCACTTGGATGTTGTGCTACTCTGAGGGAAGTTTTTGTTCCAGTGGTACAGTTTGTAGAGTTATGTACATGTTAATTCATTATAATAGATTTAGTTTTCCATCTTGCATGCCTGTAGGTAGCAATAACTTACAGGTACATGTACACACACACACACATACACACATACACACATAGACAAACCCTAACACACACACATACACACATACACACATAGACAAACCCTAACACACACACACACTAATGTTTCATCCTTCTTTCACACACACCAAACCCTGGAATGAATTGAACCGTCTATACATCCCCTAAATACTGCATATTATTGCTCTATAAATTGTTTATTAAAATCTATCATTGCATAACTACACATGATTACTGTCCACTTTGTACAAATGAAATGTTCCTTGTCCCATTTCACAGGGGCTGAGGGGGCAACTCCCACTTCATTTCATGTGCACTCAGTATGAACGCCTATGGCTGGAATAGGTACAAATGATTATGTCTTCTTTGTCTTTTCTTTAATTCATGTAATAATTAACATAATTTAGTCATAGTCATAGCACCACCAATTGGTAACAGGAACTTAAAGACAGTATATTTGCAGGTATCATTACTTCAAACTTTGCAATATAAGCAATATATATACAAAGCTCATGTGCAAAAGCTCATATCTCACCCAAAACCTTTCACTCATGTTTCAAAACCAAATTTCTGTCTCATATAAATAGTCAGTGCCACCAAAAATGCACTGACTATTCTCAATTGCTTTGGCTCAATTCTTGAAACAGACAAACATTCTCAACACTCTTGGTGCTTTTGCCAAAATAACCTGGATGGTTCAGCACATCACCATGGTTCACCTGCAAAAGCTCATATCTCTCCCAAAACAGTTCACACGACTGGTCAAAATTGAATTCTATTGTCATATAAATAGTCAGTGCCTCCAAATTTCATCGTCCCTTTGGCATTGTGTGACACTCTTATAAATGTCTGTTCATATAATGGTTTGTGTCATTTGAAAACAAAATAGCATTTTCAAAGAAATAACATCGTTTAAAAGTCAAAGGATGTGACCGTGGTGGCTCTCTGACCTTTATGTACTTTTACCATTGTCAGCAGCTCTGGATTAAATCCAGATAAATGGTGCAACGCTGACACCTACTGTTCAAATCTTTAAATGCAGGTCTGTGTCATTGTAGAAAAATCCCTCTGTTTCAATATATTTTAATGTCCAATTATTATTTGGTTGACCGTATTCAACTGAAATTTGGTGACATAAGCCTCAAGACGTTGATGATGATTCATGGACAAAAGTGTGACTGTTAGTCAAACTGTTAGTCTGTGGCAGCGTGGTGAACTTGATGTCTCGTCATGACAACAAAAATGATTATATCTCAGCTGTACATGATCCGATCTGGCCCAAATTTCATGTGCTGGACAAGAGTCCACTTCTGAATACATCCACATTTTAAAATTTAATCATAGTCATAGCACCACCGATTGGTAACAGGAACTTAAAGACAGTATATTTGCAGGTATCATTGCTTCAAACTTTGCAATATAAGCAATATATATATAAAGCTGACGTGCAAAAGCTCATGTCTCTCCCAAACCTTTCACTCATGTTTTAAAACTAAATTTCTTTCTCATATAAATAGTCAGTGCCACCAAAAATGCACTGACTATTCTCAATTGCTTTGGCTCATTTCTTGAAACAGACCAGACATTCTCAACACTCTTGGTGCTTTTGCCAAAACAACATGGATGGTTCAGCACAAAACCATGGTTCACCTGCAAAAGCTCATATCTCTCCCAAAACAGTTCACACGACTGGTCAAAACTAAATTCTATTCTCATATAAATAGTCAGTGCCTCCAAAATTCATCGTCCCTTTGGCATTGTGTGAGCACTCTTATAAATGTCTATTCATATAATGGTTTG